>JAADYK010000984.1:0-12164 GCA_023338225.1 Halophytophthora batemanensis | reverse complement strand
GCTTGGCCCCGGCGTCGGCGCTCACAGCCGCGTGGAAGTCTTCGTTCTTGGTGATGTGCTGCATCGTGGTGCTTTGGCTCGGAATCGTCGTGACGGGAGGCGGGAGGCGCTTCAACTTGGTTCAACTCGTGTCTTGGCCCACTTGCTCGGTGCGCGCGAAAATGCGGAATGAAGAGCAACTGGCGCTGGCGGCGGAGGGATGACATCCCCGCGGCCGAGTGAACCCATGCGGAGGTCGGCCCCAGAAACCCTCATACAGAAGGCAAGAGGTTGCTTGTCCCACATGCCGTTTGTGGGCAGATGGATGCCTCTTCCTCATACAACCGGCACGCTTGAAGCCGGACCGGTCTTGCTGCGAAGCGCGTTGCCTTTCCGTCTGTCACCCCTCCCCACGGCCCGCGCCTCTTCTTGATCTCGAATGGAGACCTCCGATTGGCAGAAAACCTGGTTTGTGGCCCGATCTTTGGTCGTGGGTGACACGAAAAGGAGAGTTGAGTGACTGGAGTCACATACAAGCAGAAAAGGAACGAGGGCGGAGCCAACCACGGCAACCGGGTGCGAGCGCGCGAGGCGCAGCAGACCCACGCCGGAAGCGCCAAGCACGGAGCAGGGCCGCATGCCATTTGCGCAGGCGGTCCCAGCGCCAAGCTACCCAGCGAGCCGATTGATTTCTGCACGCTAGTAGGCCCATTTCAGCAAGCAGGAGCAAGGCGGCTGCATTGGAGCGCGGATGAACTGAAAGCCCAGACGACATCCGTCCTCAAGAAAGGAGGGGAAGCGATCCAAGTGGAGCGCTCCACTCATCGCTCCATATGGCAGTATGCATCGCTCCAGATAGAAGGTCCCAGTTTACGCTCCACAAGCAGATCTAGTGCGTCCCACATTTTTGCGTCGGTTGCCGCCATGTCGCGGATTGTGCCTCCGTTCCCTCAAGACGTCCGGAGAGGAAAGAAGAGGCGGCTACAGCAGACGGTCATCTGACCGAGCTGAGCTGAGCTGAGCTGAGCTGAGCTGGAGCGCAGGGAGACGGAGGCGTCCGGGTCGCGGCATCCTGGCGCTGACTGCATTTCCGGACGCGCTCCCGACGTGGCGCTCTCGCTGGCCCCATGGACGTCGAGAGCGAGCTCAACAGCCCGTCGGCGCGCGACAGTCAGCAATATCCAGAGATGTCTACGACGGGAGCTTCGTCGGTAGGAAGTGGCGACGAGCATGCGGCTTCGCTCCCCGGCAGCGGCGACGCTAGTGGCAGACCTGAGAGTGAGAGCAGTAGTGCTGGCAACCGCCGCACACCAATGGCGCGGCGTGGCACGCTTACCACCTGCCTCATCGTCGCGCACACGATCGAGAAGCGGCTTGCGACCCGGAAGAAGGCGCTGGACCCGCTACGTTACATGCCAGAGCGATCCGTCTACTACACCGTCTTCACCATCGCCGCGCACTTCGACAGCGACGTTGACGCCACGGATGTGCTGGACGGCAGCGTGGATCCGCCGCGCCGTCACGAGGTGCACCGGAACTACAAGCAGTTCTGCGCACTGCACGCTCGGGTACGTGTCCGACTCCGCCATTGAACTGAGACTCTTACTGCTTGTATTGACCAACTGTGTGCATGCGACTGTGGGTTTGTGCTCCCATGCAGCTCCTCAAGACATACCCCAAGTCCAATTTACCCCGGGAACTGCCTACAATGCGCAAGAAACGTTACGACAACGAGTACATCGAGCAGAAGCGTCAAGAGCTCACGACGTACCTGGCGCAGCTCATGCAGATCCCCGAGGTGAAGGCATCCACAGTCCTCCGCGAGTTCCTGGAGGCTCCGCCGCCGCTCTCAGACAGCAGTGATGACGAAGACGGACTCTTGGTGCCGTCACGGATGCTGGAAGGACTCCCAGGCACCATTGTGACGGTGCGTGCGGGTCAGTCTTTCTCTGTGACGCTGCCACTCACCGCCGCCGGAGACGTGGCTTCCTGGCAGTTCACCACCAAGAAGCACAATATTGGCTTCAGTGCCACTTTTGAAGGTGAGCCAGTACGTGCATATTCACGCGAAGGCGCCGACGTGAAGCCTGTGAAGGGCTTCTACCGTGCCACCGCCCCAGGCGTCTGCACCTTGACGTGGGATAACACGTACACGTGGAGCAAGGCCAAAGTGCTCATCTACTGGGCGGAAGTGGAGCAAAGCCACAGTTCTACAGCTAATGGGACGTCCTCGTTGGCGTCATCCACCAGTTTCAGCTCGGCGAACTCAATGGACGGTGGTAGCTTTGCTGCCAGTTCAGGGGGGATGACACCTCCAGCAAATGCAGCAGGCCCAGACTCAGACAGTCGACGCTCCGGGTTTATTGCACAAAGCCGCAGCTCCGCTATGCACCCGCGCCGACTCGTGAACTCGTCCATTTCGCTGATTACCAAGCCGTTTGCACATGGAGAGCGTGACCACGACCCATTAACAGGCGGGAAGACGCGTCGGCGACACCACTTGATGTCTCGGAGTTCGCCATCACTCGCTACCAATAGTTTGAGCGAGCAAGATCAGTCCTCGGTGCCTGGAACAAGCCAAATGGAGCCCAAGGTGGGGTCGCTGATCATCCAGCGCAGCGTCAAGTTCCGCGGCCGCAACTGGTACCGCAAGTGGTTCATGCTGGATCCACGTAAGTGTGTGCTACGCTATTACGATTCAGAGAGCGCTGCACGTCGCGGACTGTCGCTGGCCAAGCTGAATCTGGCCAACAAGCACGCATCTCTGGCGATCACGAGCTCCCTGAGTCTGGACGCAGCGCCTACGCCCTACACGTTCCTGATCCGCACCCGCAAGCGCTGCTGGAAGATCTGCGCGTCGTCTCAGAGCGAGTACAATGAGTGGGAAAACGCCATCTCGACGGTCATCTTGGCGGCGCAGCTCAAGCGTCGCAGCCACTCCAGTAAGAAGTCCATGCGCAAGGCTGCACGCATGTCGGCGACTCACAGTAGGAAGGACACAGACATCGACACTGGCGCTGGGAAGGACGAGACCGCGACAACAATCTTTACTGCCACCGGGAGCAGTATGGCCACCTCGATGTCATCGCTGACCACCAATGGCGCTTTGAGTCCTGTTGAAGAGTCCGACGACGACTTTGACGACGACTTCGGCACAAAAGTGGACGAGAAAGACGACGACTCCGACGACGACTCCGAATCGGACTCGGACTCGGACTCAGAAGACGAAGCACATGCTTCCGAGAGTGAATCCACGGTCGAATCTCTGGCAAGGACGGTGACACTGCCAGCAGAAGCAAATGCAGCAGTCTCGTCGCGGCATCGAAACCGTCAGGATCCTTCTGCAGCAGTGACTGTCTCCAGGAACACCGCAGTCGTAGACCTCTTGAATCTGCCGCTAGAGTGGAAGTTCGGCCTCCTGGCGGTGCTGAACGTGACACTGCTGTCCGTGCGCTCGGCTCCCGCGTTTGTGATCGTGCTGGCACTGGTGGCGATGGACGGTTACTTGTTGCTCAAGTGCATGAAGCGCTCAAGTTCGTTCAAACGTCTCAGTGAGCAGAATCTGGCTCCTTCCTTGTCGAGAAAGGCCAAGGAGGAATAACCTGGCATTCAACGAATTCAAAGCACTGGAACTCTGCAGCATGCACATATTTATGATCGCTGCAGCTTTGGCATGACGTGCCGCAGGCAGATTGGAAAGCTCGCACCTGTTGAAACCAACGGCACTGCCGAGTCTCTTGCGATACTAGACGTCCATGGATAAAGGCCTCATACAAAAGGCCTCATGCAAAAGACCCCTGCGCGCTGTTGGCTGATCGGGAGAGGCGCTCAAACACACAGGAGTACAGAAAGATACAGCTGCTCTGCTCCATCGCGGACCGGAAGAGCGCTGTGTTCTCCGTGAACATGGCTGACTCCGAGAGCATCAAGGTCGGCGTGAAGATCTAGGGCGGTGATACTGAAAACGGGGAAGGCAGTGGCCCAATGCCAACAAAGCTTTATCCGCCGAGTTAACTGAGCAAGCATGGGCAACGACGATTGAGAGCCGTGCATCTACTCAATCAGAAATGCGGCCGCTGGTCTATTCGAGAGCGAGAGCGCTGAGCAGTAAAGGCGTCGTACTGCATTACAGTCAGTCTGCTAGCGTAGTTTCCCCTCGAGGTCGTCCGCCGCCATGAGTCGCAGGTAATCCGGATGCTCCCATGTCTCGAGTCGCTCGGCCAGCGCTGGGAACTCGCGCTCAATACTTGCTTGGATCTCGTCGAACGCCAGCGCATTACCTTTGGTCGTCAAGTGGATCCCATCACTCAGACACGCATTACGCTGCTGGACGCCCAGTGCATTGAAGACGCTATGCAAGTCCAAAGACGGCACGCCCAACGCTGCAGCTTCTTGAACGCAAGCGCGCGCATACTCGGCTGTGCCAGCGTTGGAGAAATTCAGCTTGTCGGTGCTGGACAGCGAGAGCAACATCTCGTCGTTCACCGCGGGTGGTGCAATGAGCAGAAACTCGGTCGTTGGCGCCTGCGCTCGGATGGCAGTCACAATCTCGCGCAGGTTGGCGCGATATTGCTCGAGCGGCACGTGGAGCGCGGCCGAGTCCCCCGTGAGCAGTGCGGCGTCATTTGCACCTAGCCAAAGCGTCACGAGTGCCGGTTGCGCTAGCCAAGAGCCCAGGTCTTCTATCAGACCCGGGAGCGCACGACGCACAAAGTAGTCGGTGTTGTAGCCGTAGAGCCCACGAGCTACGACGTCGACCGAGCGCACGTAGCGGTACTGGAGTCGGCAGACCCAGCCACCGATGCTTGGGTCGGAGCCTTGCTCCGTGATGGAGTCGCCTAGGAGCAGCAGCGCGGGACGACGACGCCCAGGCGCAGAGGGTGCACTAGCGTTGCTGGACATCCTGGTGGCGCTGCGTGCACGGAGTGGGGCGCACAGGGGGCGGAGAGCAAGGCGACGTGTTGTCATTGGCAAGAATGCCACGCCAAACGCCACGTCCGTTTGCTGGGTGACGCTGACTTCGTGGAAAGTTCGAGTTCTGGAGTTTTCAACGTCGAGAGTCCTTGAGGAAAGGATAGTCAGTGCCTGATACCGATCCAGAAACGCTGGAACTCTGTTGTCTGGGCTTATGCTGTACGGGAGGTTTATGGGTGTTGCTGCTCTCCAGATGCCCACGAGACGAGGAGTGCTCAGACCAAGGTGTGCCAGTTCGGGAGCTGCCACGTCTCGAGGCGCACAGCTAGCTCCGGGAAGTCGGCGGACAGCTTTGCACGGACCTGCTCGTCCACAAGACGGTTGCCACGCGCTGTGAAGTGCAGACCGTCCTCCAGACAGGCGTTACGCTCGCTCTCGGGCATGGCGTTGAAGAACGAGTGCAGGTCCAGCACGGACGTGCTGAGACTCTGCGCGACCTCCACACACGCACGGGCATACTCTCCAGCCATATCATTGCTGCGGTCCATCTTCCCGTCCGTGGAGTTCGTCGTGCGTACGGCGTCGTCCACATGCGGCGGCGTGATGAGCAGGATATGGGCGTCGGGCGCCTGAGCGCGGAGCATGCCCACAATCGTCTTGAGGTTCCCGCTGTAGTTCGCTAGAGGGACATGCTGACCACCAGCTTCATGTTCGCGCAGCGCGGCGTCGTTGGCACCCAGCCAGAGTGTAATAAGCGACGGGGACAAGCCGCTTGAGAGCTCACGCTCGATCACCGGGCTTGCATACTCGATGAACCACCTGCCTCGCAGTGAAGGACACGCACATCGAGATAGGCAGGCACGAAAACATTCCACAACGACGCGTTGAGTGAGTGCATGGCACGGTGGCTAGTACACGCAAAGGGGGAGGTTAGAGCTGCGCACTTGGTGTTGTAGCCCGAGAGGCCGCGCGGCACGATGTCGGCGGAGCGCTCGTAGCGGTGTGCCAGCAGCGAGACCCAGCCAGCCTTGTCTGGGTCCGTTCCGCGCTCCGTGAGCGAGTCACCCATGAGCAACAGCACCGGTCGCCGCGCCGCCGTGGTCGCGTCACTCGCACTCGCACTCATCGATGCCTTGATCTTCTTCTGCCAACTGCAGACTGCATCAAGCGCGAACATCACATTCGTGAGCGGGGCGATTCGAGCGCCTTTTTATCCACTCATACACGAGAACCGAGGAGCATTTTGGCGAATGAAAAGTCGCAATAGTTGATTTGGCGGGACAGAGTGTTCTGCTTGGGCATAGAACTTGCTGGCGGCGGAGTACATGCAGTCTTGGCACGACCAGCAGCGCCGAGTTCAGCAGTACCAGCTGCCTATTGTTGCTTCCTAGAGTCCCCCAACGGTGGTCCACCCCACAGCGGTCTGGTCTGCAAGATCGAGCGAGCTTCGACGAAAGGTTGCAGAAAGACTTCAATCTGCCCTTCCTCTTCTCGCTGCGCTGCACGTCGCACACCTGCAGTACCTGGGCGATGGCATCCGGGAGACCAATGTCTACTCATTTGACTTGGAGGCAGATTAGTAGCAACGGCAAGGTAATGGAGCGACGGGGTCGCGTAGCGGAGGCTGAAGATGATGTGGAATTTGGGGACGAAGTCCCCCATGCAGTGTACGAGAGGGTTCGAGCCGAGGGTCCAGCACCTTGTTGAGTGTTGGAAGCCAGCAACTACCTAGGTGTTTGCTCCTTCTTCGTCGGAATCCGACTCGGAACCGGAAGGTGGAACACGCATTGGGATGTGGCGGAGGGGTCCCAAAAGTGTCTGTCCCCTCAGCCTGCCTGCTATCCGCTCTACAGCAATCGCAGAGCAACAGTATGCACACACAAGTTGCGCAGGAACAAACACTGTGGAAAGGCCAAAGAAAGTAGATTCACATCACTTGGGTCGCTACGGCCTACAGCCCCTCTGCCTCCAGCCGCCCAAAGCCTCGGCGTTCAAGCTCTGTCGGCGCTTTTCTTGCGTAGTTCTCTGTCAGCCGTCCGAGCGACGGCCGATGTGGTGCCAACTCGGGGACGCTGCAGACGAACGAGTTCGGTCCCCCCTCGTTCTGCCACGACCACCGAAAGCCCACGCGTATGAAAATGTTGGTCTGCCAATCAGGCGACTTAGACCTTGCCCACGCCCGAGGCGTTCTGGATGACCTGGCGGATGACCTTCATCTCCTGCTCCAGACGGCCCAGACGGTCCATGGCCTGCTCCAGCGTCATGCTGCGCTCAGCGTACGTGCCGCCCACCGCGCGGCCAGCCACGAACGAACCGCGCATGAACGAGTCGTTGTTCATGAACGACGAGCCCATGCGGATGCGGTTCTGGCGCTGCGCCTCCTGCTTGACGTACTTCTTGCTGCTCACCTTGTCGTCGAACACGTTCATGTGGCCCACGTGCTCCAGCAGGAAAGTCACCAGAACCTTGCCGATGTCCTGAACGAAGAACCAAGCCAGACAGTAGATCCACACGAACACCGCCAGCTTGAACTCGATGGCCTGCATCTCCGTGAACGGCCAGAAGATCGACAGCAGCGTCGACACGGTCGTGGCAAAGCACGCCGCGCAGGCCAGAAGCGTGCCCGGCATGCGCGTGAAGAACAGACCGTTCGTGCGCGCCGTGAACACCGTCATGAAGTCGGACAGCGAGATCTTGAGGTACATCATCATCATCACCTGGTCGTACGGCAGGTCACCCACGCCGAAGTACGCAAGCATGCCGTCCTTGTTCCACGAGTCCAGGCCCCAGAACAGCAGCAGCAGTGAGCTCGCCACGGCGATCAGACCCAGGGTCGAGGAAACGGCGTAGATGCGCGGCAGGTTCCACGTCTCCGGGCGCGGCGACGGCACCACGTTGTCGTAGGCGATCGAGATAATCGTGCCGTCGTTCAGGATCGTGATCAGCACCAGCGCAATCACCGGCAGCTTGAAGTACGGGTCCACAGCCTCCGTGCTCTCGTTGTCGTTGTACGGGCACTCGCCGTGACGCGGCACAAAGTGCATGAAGCGGCAGCTGTCCGGGTGGAACATGAGCACGGCGATGAAGAAGAACATGAGCAGCTGAATCGTGCACGCAATGCGGTACGTCACGTAGTTCTTCATACGCTGGAAGATCTTGCGGGACAGCGTAATAGCGTTGATGATCACCGACAGACCAGGCTGAGTGAGCACAATGTCGGCCGCGGCACGCGCAGCGTCCGTGGCGCCCTCCACAGCGATACCGACGTCAGCCTTCTTGAGCGCCGGCGCGTCGTTCACACCGTCACCCGTCATGCCGCACACCCAGCCGCGCTGACGCAGCACCTCCACAATCAGGAACTTGTGCTCAGGGAACACCTGCGCGAAGCCGTCCGCACTCTCAACAATGGCACCGTAGTCCGCACCCAAGCTGGGAGACATGCCGTCCTCCACGTTGGCCGTCGGCAGCACGTCCGTGCCCAGGATGGTCGTGCCCATTCCCAGCATACGGCACGTCTCCACAGCAATAGCAGACTGGTCGCCCGTGATCATCTTGACGCCAATGCCGTTCGCGTGCGCCTGCTCGATCGTGTGTTTCGTGTCGTGGCGAGGCGGGTCAAGGAACGTCATGATGCCCAGGAACACCCAGCCACCGTCCGCCTCCTCCTCCGAAGTGCGAGCCACAGCCAGCGAGCGGATACCACGCTTGGCCAGGTCGAGCACCTTGGCCTCCACGTCCTCCTGGATCTCCTCCACGTTGTGGGCCAGCGCCAGAATGATCTGCGGCGCACCCTTCGTCACCTTGAACACTTTGCCTTCATCGTCCTTGATGGTCGACTCCGTGCGCTTCACCGACGGGTCGAACGGCATGTGGTCCATCATCGTGTACTGGTCCAGCGGGCGCAGGTCAATGGCGTTGAGCACCAGCGTGTCCAGGGCGTCCTTAGGCGGCTCCTTCCACTTGGCAGCAAGCGCGGCCGTGATCAGCACCTCCTCGCGAGTGGCAGTCGGGTGGAAAATGGGCAGGTCATCCTGCAGCTCCATCTTGTTGCGCGTGAGCGTGCCCGTCTTGTCCGAGCACAGCATGTTCATGCCCGAGAGCGTCTCGATGGACTGCAGCTGGGTCACGATCACCTTCTCCTCCGCTAGCTTGCGCGAGCCAAGAGCCATCGTGGACGTGCACACCACCTGCATGGCAATGGGGATCGAGGCCACCAGCAGCACCACACAGAAGGCAATGGCTTCCAGGAAGTCCTCGCCGTTGTAGATGAGGTAGCCCAAGCAGAAGCCCACCAGCACGAACGAGATGGCCATCAGGAACATAGTGATGCGGATCAAAATCTTCTGGAAGTGGCTGATCTCGTCCACGGACGAGATGAGGCTGGCCGTCTTGCCGAAGAACGTCTGACCGCCCGTGGCCGACACCACGGCCTCCACCTCGCCGCGCGTCACCGTCGAGCCCATCTTCGCGTTGTCGCCGGCGGCCATGGTCACCGGGAACGACTCGCCTGTCAGCGCAGCCTGGTCAATCTGCACGGGGTTGCCCTCGCACAGGTCGCAGTCCGCCGGCACAGCAGCACCAGCCGACAGCGTCACGCGGTCGCCAGGCACCAGCAGCGCCGCGTTAATGGTCTGGTGCACGCCGTCGCGAATCACCTGCGCCTCCGGCTTGAGGCTGGCCTTGAGGGCGGCAACGGCGTTACCGGCCTTGAGCTCCTCGTACCAGCCGACGATACCGTTAAGCAGCTGCAGCACCAGCAGCACGAAGAAGTCGGGAAGATCACGGGTAATGGCCTCCACGAGGATGGCCAGCCAGATCATGATGGGCATGGGGCCCCAGAACTGCTCCAGCAGCTTGACCCAGGCGGATTTCTCCTCCGTCACGAGCTCGTTGGGTCCGAAGACCTTGAGACGGCGCGAAGCCTCCACGGTGCTCAGTCCCGACTCGCCCGTGTCCATGAGCGAGCGCTTGTCCACGCCCATGTAGAAGCGGTCATCGTCGTCGCCTTGGTAGGACGAGTTCTCGCCCGCCAGCAGCGGACTCTTCTCCGACATCTTCCTTCCTTGCTCGAGGTCTCGCTCACGTGTGCGCCGCGGGGTTAGAAGAGAAGTGAGCGGCTCGGATCGCTCGGCTCCAATGCGTCGACTCCAGAGGGGGAGTCTCGAGTCCCCGCAAACCCAGCCGAGCCGTCCACTGACCCGGCGCGTTGATTGGTCAACCCTGCCAAAACGAATCTTTCGGGAATCAGGCCGTCCTCTCTTCGGCTTGCTGGAACCGTCAGCCAATCAGCGCTTCCGGATGGTGGACTGTGCCCATCTCCTCGGGCGCCCTTTTCTGAGGCTCTCTGCCAGGCGCTTGCTTTGGGTGCGATTTTAACAGCTGGGGGCCCGTTTCAGGGCGGACGAGCGAGTGCACCATAGTGGACCCAAGTGAAGGCGGGCGTCCGCCCACTGGATGTATGAGTGTCAAAGAGAGGCTTGCCTCGCAGCGGCCATGCCGCCGTCATGCGCCGATCACGGCCCGCCTCCCTCTTATCAAGCGAGGCAGACGCCGACCACTCCACTAGCCCGAGAGCTGCAAGGGCTTTGCGCTTTGCAGCCCCGCTTCTTGTCGAGCTCCGAGTCGAGCTTCGTGCGGCTTCCGACGGGCCCGCCATCTGGCAGTGATTTTTTCAATCGCGAACCAAACTCGCCCGCCAACAGGGTATCGCATACGAGCGCCGTAGTGTGGGACCGCCGGGCCTGGCTGGGTGAGCGGCGGAATAGCACGCGACCGACGTCACGGACATGCACTGCACCCGCGCTGAAAAGGAACCCCGATGTGCTCACTCCGCCACACTCCATTCTGGACTTGTGGGTTCGTCGGCTCAGCCAATGCATTTGCCGTGTGCTGTGTGCACACAGGCACACAGGCAGACGGGCAGCAGCACTGGCCGCCCGCCACCCAAACACTGCGGCAAATTTGCCACACGTCCAGTGCTGACCATAAATTTGTCCGAGCTGAGGTCATCTCATCAGGTGTCGCCGGTTAAACGCTGGAGGAGGAATGATACCGCCACACCCCGTCAGCAAACTGCTTGGACCCCGCCCTTGCATTCACTTCAGGCCACCCGTTCTGGCCCGCGCGACGTGAAAATGAGCAGCAGAACGTGCGCGTTAACAACTCCGGCTTGAGCAAATGCGTCGAGCCACAACCACACGCGAGCCAATACGGAAAACTCGCTGCCGTTCGGAGCCTCTCCTTCCGCAGGGAAATCGTAGCGCCGAGCTGTCAGGCTACGTGTTTGCGCTACCGCGACGCACGCGCCGCATGGAGCACCAAGCAGCGAGAAACTCCCTTCTGCTGCAGAGTTGAAGTGGCGGGTCACACACCCGCTCCGACTGTATCAGCCCAGCCGGCTTTTGGTGCAGCTTCCGGGCCGCGAAGAGCGCGCTGTAATCTGCAACTTTGCGTTAGAGGGACTGCGGCTTGTGTTGGAGTGGTGCGTCCAGCGGGCGTTGGGCTTGGGCTGCTTTGTGGCGCTTGCCTCCAGCCCTGCTGGCCAAGCGGCGCCGAGATCTTTGATTTCTGCCTGGTGTGCGCGTGCCTCCTCTATCTTCGGCCATAAAACGCCCGCAGTTATTTTCAAAAATTACGAGAGCGTTCTAGAATTTTGCGGTATTTTCTCACACTCAAGCGAGATTGTGGTGTGCGACACTTGAAGTGATTCAGCCCGTCGCGAACCTGCTGGCGCACTTCAACGCTGGTGGTCCCACCTGCTCATGCGGCACCACGCAGGGCCGCCCACCTCCGCCCGCTCCACATCCGGAGGTGCCGAGGTCATCGGGCTGGGAGCGAGCGCCGTCGTCTGAAAAAATAAAATAAAAGTGTAGAGCAATGCTGCCACCCTCGGACTCGGCCACGACTGCAGCGACCCGCAACATCAGTGTGCGTCACTGTTGACCCGGTAGTGTCGAGCCAAAGGCGGCGTCGCCCAAAGAGAGACATGCACCGTGGCAGAAGACCGAATCCACCCCACCGCTAGTTTGCGAGACTGCAGCGGAATAAGACAAAATCCATCACTTCACCCTGGTTCCATTGGGTAGAGCATGGCAGAGGAGTCAAGTCTACTCCCGAACACGGCGTTCTTATTCTCGCGAGAGCTTCAATTTGCCGAAAATAAGCGGCGTCAATAGTGCAAATCACGGTGGTGCAGGTCTCGACGGGCCAGGCTTCGTGGCGATACACGTTCATGTTAGTCCCGCAGCAGTTTGGCCTGGCACAGCGGTATT
>JAADYK010000983.1:0-12164 GCA_023338225.1 Halophytophthora batemanensis | reverse complement strand
GCGCTCAAGAGCGTGCTCCTGGGCTCCTCTCTCCTGCTGCTGTTCGCCCTCATCTGGCGCTATCGTACGCTCCAGTTCACTCGAGCATGTCCAAGTGATACTGCTTTTACCATGTGCTGCATGCACTTCGAAGAGCTAAAGACGCTTTTGATGGTGCGTGCAGATGTCGTGTGCCAGATCAAAGTCGAGACGCAGCAGTTACCACCGCGTGCCACTTTCTTCAGCGCTGCTTCCGGCTTGTGCAGGTTGGTCCCTTTCGCTACTTGTGAACTCGGAGATGCTACTCAGACTCACGTCTACGCCTCCACCCCTGTGCCTTTCAGGAAGTTTGTAGTAGAAGTGCTGCTCTGTACCCTCCACATGCCTCTTCTCGGTGGGCACCGCCGTACGCTCCACTGGGGGAAGTTCGACATTTTGTGCTGGGACCAACTTGGTACATCCACTCCGCCCTGAAGACGAACGAATCTCTTCCAGCGACAGGCGCTTTCATACTGACACCATTTTCTCCTCTTGGTATGCGGCTTGTACTGTAGACGTTGTAGTGTTCGCTCGGATCTACCTGCTTGGTCGCTTCCTGCGCAATCGACTGGGCCTCAGCTCTTCATCGCACGACATCCGACTCATCGGTACAGTTCCGGCTCGCCTTGCTGCGTTAACCCACGCGTAGGACGACACCACTGCTCCGTCAGCCTGCGTGCTACTCATTGCCATCCTCGTGCTGATCTTTCACAGGCGCTCTGCACCACGTGGAGCTCTCGTCTCTTTGGTTCACGGTCAAGTACTCCTTCCAGAAGTTCCCACTCGAGTCCACGACGGCCTTGCTGGCTATCGACTGGCTGCTCACCTCGGCTGCACTCAACTTCTTTGAGCGGTACGAGCTCCACTCACCTTCCTAAGCTCGTATCACGCCAGCCACTGCACCAGTGCGACTAACATACCGCGGTGTGCTTGTTCGTACCTTCAGAGGAAGCAACCCGGCTGTAGCCAGCTCTTTCGACGCACTGTGGGTCACCATGGCCACCACTGCAGGTGTAGGCTACGGCGACGTCTACCCCCGTACACTTGGTGGCAAATTCACCATCGCCCTTGGTGCTATCATCGGTGGAATGGTACTCGCGTGTCTACTTCGCGTGGTACTCATTGATGCGCTACGGCTCTCCCCACAAGAGCAGACTGTACTGGACGTCGCGCACTTCTACCGCTACGTCCGGCAGCGCAAGGAAGGCGCGGCTGTACTATTGCAGCAAGCTTGGCGGTGGCGTCGAGCCAAACAACGCGGCCGTCTCAGCGCACACAGCCAAAGAACTCGGGTGTATGCCGCCGCTGAAGCCTTCCGTCTATTGCGCTTCTCGCAGCCCCCCAACCTCGCGGGCGACGCCTACTCCAACTCGTCCTGGTCTTCGTCGTCCTCCGCCGCAGCCAACATGAACGTCGCAGTGGCCACGCGTATGGAGCACCTTCGCGAACAGATGCAAGCCCGTCGAGTCTCCAACGCCACCAACCTGCAGCAAACCGCTCACCTCTTCCGGAAAATCGCGGCTACCTCGTCGGCGTAGAAGTGGCCCTTGCGTCGACTCCGCAGTCGCGGCGCCTGCTTCTCCTGTTTTTCCCGTCGTCGTCGCTGTTTCTCCTTCTCAGCTTCAGCGTGATCGCGTGCGGACTTCTCGGAGAGAGCCAACTCCAGCTCCTCCACGTGTTCGTACACAAAGTCCACAAAGGCGTCGGGCTCCATCCCCACTGGTACAAGGATGCCCATGCCTTCTTGAGGCGCATTCTCGTCCCAGATCACCTGCGGGTCTTCTACGGTAGTGTCGGCCGTCACTAGCAATGTGATCTTGTTCCATACAAGGCTATGCAGCCGCAGCTCCATAAAGTTAATGAGCAGTAGGTTC
Organism: Halophytophthora batemanensis; assembly: GCA_023338225.1. Taxonomy (NCBI): domain Eukaryota; phylum Oomycota; class Peronosporomycetes; order Peronosporales; family Peronosporaceae; genus Halophytophthora; species Halophytophthora batemanensis. The sequence continues at coordinate 10,272 of JAADYK010000983.1, read as the reverse complement.
GCCACCCAGTGGAAGGCGCTCTTCTTCTGGTGCGAGTCCTCGAACTTGGGCAGTAGCAGTCGCGACTTGAGCAGACTTGTAAGCACGGCGTGCTGAGCCGCTAGATTGTCCAGCAACGCCACAATGCAATGCACCACAACAGCAAAGCGAGCGTCAGTTCCAGTTCTCTCTCCTTCCGTAATAGTTCGTTGCAGCAGCATGGTACGAGGCCACGTACTCGGCCCGTCTTCAAGACCCGTGGTAATATCGTGCACAATGTTCTTCTCGCGCGTGAGCATGGCGTGGAACTCTTCGTCGAACTTCTCGTGCGAGCGCTGGCGACTGCGGTTGTAGGCGCCAACACGGATGCCGTGGCGATCCGCCTCGTCTACTGCCGTGTCCGCCTCCGCCAGCCACAGTGCCAGTGCTGTAGGCTTCTCCTCGCCCTCCTCGTCCTCTCCTGGTACAACCAACGGTACATGTGCCACGGCGAAGAGGTCTTGGAGAATGCGCTTGGTGGTGCGCTGCCAGTCGCGCGCGAAAGGCGCTTGGATCGCAGCCTGTGGGTCGCTCCGATCCCGAGAAGTGCGCGCTGGATTGGCGAGTGTACGCCGCACCAGGCGACCAGGTACTTCCACGGTGTACGTTACGGCTTCAAAGCTAGGGGCGTCGCTTTCAATCGTTTCGTCGGCTTGGGGGACGTGGAAGACGAGCGGGAAGCGCACGGGCGCATCGGGGTCGTCGTGGCGCGACTCGGCCAGTGCTAGCACATGCTTACGGGCGCGGAAGGCGTCGTTGTTGCAGCCGAGCACTGCCAGCTCCAGGAACAGGTTGAGCTGCTTGAGCGCCTGCTCGTTGGCGTCCGCCAGCTCTGGCGCATGGCGCTGGATCGTGTCGGGGTGCAACTTCAGTAGCAGAGGCGACACGAACGGCGTGAGGCTCAGCGGCTTGGCGCGCCGCGTGCCGGAAGGCTTCGAGTCTGTCGAGAAGCAGTAGTGCGTCGTGAAGGCGCGTGGGGCCGTCGCCAGCGCCGGTCGTCGCCATGGAGCTGCTCGCGCTGCCAACATGTCGTTTGACTGGTGATGAAGTGCTGGCGACTGGGTCGCGACTGACTGCCAGCGTTTGGATTGGTTGAAAGTGCTCGATACTGAGGGTATCGCGTCAGGGACTGGTGGAAAGAGAAGATTCATGGCTTGGCTTTCGACCAATCACCAGACGAATGAGACTGGCACGACTACATCTTCAAGTGCGAGGTTCTGACTTTGGAACACTTGTGCTCCTTTGACTCGGAGTACACCTTTACCGGGGTGACCCGCACGACAAACACGCCAGCGCCACAAATGCTTCCGTCATGCTTCTCTTTTGCTGCCGGCTCTGCGCTGCTGCGTGCGTTCAACGTGAGAACTTTGATCACGCCGACCACCACAAGCGTGTTCCCGCCTGTTGCATAGTCGTATTTGGTACGAAGTGCGAGCTCACCGTTTGACTTTGTCGACACACCTCAATGACCGACACTCAAGTGTGGCTTCGGTGCGTACACTGGATCACAACGGCTGAGGCTGGCATCTCTCACTCGTCGCTTCCTGGCGTACGATTTAGTTTCCCATCGACAAGTGACTTAGCACTCTGCAGCTGACTATGAGCAAGTTGGAATGCTAGGATCTACCACCGTGGCCTTGGTCGTCGCCGTCCCATCCGACACTTGTCGCCAGCTTCTTGATACGTGAGGGAACAGTGGAAGTGCGGTGTACCAGCGGACTTATCCACCGATACGACAATCACCTCTACATTCAACACCAATGAGCTCCTCGTACACGCGGTGCCTTCTCCTCCCCGGAAGGCGACATTGTGAACCCGACATCAAGTGGACATCATTTCCACGCGTTGCTGCAAGCGCGAATATCGCACTTCGAAGATTACTTGACACCAATGTATCTTGTTTCAGACTCAATTTGCCAACCCAAGCATGTAGCCAAGCGCTATCCGGGGAGAAGTTGAGCTGCTTGGGTGCAGGCTCATTTGTCTCAGCCAGCTCCACCAGCACGTCGTTTGCTTCCGTGTTAGTGGTAGTGTTGGTGGGTGAGCCATGAGTGCCTGTCGAGCCTAAACGGTGGCAAGCACCTCGCTCCGCATTAGCTCCAGCATTTCAGCACCTCAAAGCGCGCCGCTGGCACGCACGCACGCACGCATCAGACCACCAGCACGACTTCAAGCCGAGCAACCCATACACAAAGATATCTATTGACTTCGTCGTCCACGCTGGGTAAACTTGTTACCTGCGTGCTCCAGGGACTGGTCTACTCCCAGGTGTTTGCAGCGCCTGCGAGGCCATGGGCGTGTGGTGGCCACCACTGTGCCCGCTATTCGGGAAGCCACTCGAGGCCGACGAACCTGAAGCCGTCGTGGCTGTGGACGACGTCAGTCGTAGCGTAGGAGCGATGATGCTCTTGAGCGTGAAGGCCACCTGCATGGAGTTGGGTCGCGCGTCCGGGTCCAACTGCGTGCAGTCCATGGCCAGCTGCCGCACACTGGGCGGACAGTCCGGGCGCAGCGAGACGCGGATCTTGTTGGTGCGAACCAGTTGAGCCAGCTGCATCCCTGGCAGACGCTCGCCCTTGTCGGAAGTCACGTGCGAGAACGGCGGCTCGCACGTGTCCAGCTCGGAGAGCACGACGCCCAGTGAGTAGATGTCGGCCTTCTCCGAGTACTTCTTGCCTTCAATGATCTCGGGCGCGGTCCAGAGCAGCGTGCCGACGCCAGAAGTCATGGTCTCGTTCACCATGGTCTTGCGACTCACGCCAAAGTCGCTCAGTTTGGCATGGAACTTGCGGTTCAGAAGGACGTTCTTGGACTTGAGGTCGCGGTGTACCACCACAGGGCGCAGACAGTGCAAGTACACCAGTCCCTCAGCGATATCCATGGCAATGGAGATCTTCTCCCGCGACCACGTGAGCTTCTCGCGGTTCTTCTTCATCACCTCGTCTAGGTCCCCTGCCTCCATGTACTCCACCACGGCACAGAGGTTCTGCAGTCGGTTCCAGCTCACCCCCACGAAGGACACAATGTTGCGGTGTTGCAGTGTGCACATGAGGCGGATCTCGCCTGCGAACTGCTCCAGACTGGCCGTGAACTGGCACTTCTCCGGCAACAGCCGCTTGATGGCCACATGGCGCGTTTCCAGCTGGCCCAGCCACACCTCGCCGTATGCGCCCTTGGACAGCATCCGCAGGAACGTCAGCTCGTCGAAGGCGATGCGCTTCGTGAACACCTCTGGGTCCTGCATAAAGGCCGTGAGCGCCTCCGATTCGTTGCAGTAGTCGCTCACAGATTTGCCACCGCCCGCTGCTCCCACCCACGAGCCAGCCATGGACGACCGTCGGCCTGGCACCGCCGAGCCAAACATGGTCGAATCGCGGTTGCTGGCCTCGTTGTTGCCATTGCCGCCGAAATTCGTGTACCAGGACCGTCGACTGGGTCCTTGTCTTGGATTCACGTTGGTCGCATTCGAAGACGCGTCACTGTTGCTGTCACTGCTGCCCTTGTTCTTCCCCTTGTGTCCGTGAGTGAACAGTGGCGCGCGAGTGCCTTCTCTTCGGCCCACGGCGTGTGTGGTCTCAGCAGTAGCAGTAGTGTCGCCGTCGCTGTGCTGGCGTTTCTTGCGGCAGCAGCAGCAGATAATGATTGTCATAACAATGAGCAAGACACACCCGCCACCGACGGCTGCGATCAAAGTGGTCTTGCTGCTGCTGGATGAACTGCCATCCGTGGTGGTGGACTCCCTGGTCACACCCACCGTAGCCTTGGATTGTAAGAAGCCTTGGACAGCGCTGGAATCCACGGTGGGGCGACAGAACCCGCCGCTGCCGGACGACGACGACGATGCGTCCACGTCGGCTAGTCGAAGACATGGGATCACGCTGTCCCCCGTACTGGTAGGACATGACGTGCCGCTGCCACGGTCACTGCTGCGCATGTGGATGGCGAAGAGCTGCAGTGTACTGTCTGTCCCATTGTCGCTCACGCTGAGGCTGTGCTGGAAGGCCTGCGGGTATGGGATGGCGCTGCCTGAAGTCGCGGACGACCAGAAGGACGCGCCGTTCACGGACGGAATCGAAGTCGAAGCAGCCGAGACAGCACACTGGAAGGCGCTCGTGACGTTGGCTGCGCAGTCGTCATTCGTGGCCTGATAGTACGTGCCGCAATCAGCAGCTTCGCACTCGCTGCCGTCGCCGGAAATGGTCGAATACGTCACTGCCACGTCAGCCATGCTGGCGCCCACAGCGTCGCCACGCGCGCTGTCGTCCGAGCAACGCGTGTAGACCTCTACCAGCGCGCCTCCCGTCGTATTTGTGCTGCTGGCGCCGCCTGTGTACACGTATCCGTGGGCCCAGAGCAGCCCCACCTTAGTGACATCGTCCAGCTCGCTCCATGTGAGTCCCGTGCTGCCGCTCCCGTTGTACGTATCCAACGCCGCCGCCACGTCTGAAGGCAGATCCGCCTCGCTAGGAACCGTAAGCTCCGCTGTAGTGGCGCTCAGCGCGTCGCAGCGCGCCAGGATATCGCCGTTGCCCTCGCCGTTCATGGAGCTGCTGGTGGCCGTGGCCAGAGAAGCCAGAGAAGCCATCGCCGCGGCTGTCGCGGCCGCCAGCGCACCCCGTCGTCGTCGCCACACGCACACGCGCATACTCACGCAGATAGGCAGGAGATGCAGACGCAGACGCAGGCGCAGGGCGAGACGCACACACACAGGGAAGAGGCGCAAGAAGACGTGGAAGGTGGACTACCCGCGCCGTGCTCGGGCTGGGTCTTGGACTGGGTCTTGGACTGGGAGATGACCAGCGTCGGCGGCCAAGCAGAAGCAGCGGGAAGCCAGCTTCTGTTGCTGATATGGCGATGCCAATCGGATTCACAAGGGTATGCGATGGAACAGGATTTCTCCCCAATCGCGATTGCCTTGCGGTTTGTATGCCAGCGAGCACGTTGCGCAGAGCAGCCAAACATTCGGAGGCGGCGAGGGATGCATTCCCACAGGCATCCCTGTCAAAAGTGGGACCAAAACACGAGAAAGGTTCTGAAGGGGGCCCTACATTTTGGGCAGGGCGCTTTTGGGGAGGAAACGGTGTGTAATTCCAACTGCATGAAGGCGTGCTGTCCGGACGTCGGGACCCAGCCCTAGATAATCGATTTGGTGTATCTAGGTTCAGTGTTGGCAAGCCTCCGTTAGTGTATCGGGGCACATCCCGTTACACGTCAGTGGTCATAGCCACTGACTGGTGTGAAGAGAACAACACCTGCGCTTTAGCATAAGCGCCCCTTTGACCCGGACAAAGTCAACGGTCAAAGTGTCCCGGACTAACTCCGTGAGGGCCCCGAGTCCTCTTAGTGCGCGCCCACACTAAGGACAGCACCAAAACTCCTACCCTAGGAGTTTCTGCCTAGTATAACGGCAGGTACGCCTGCAGGGCCGCTCATTCGGGCCCCTGGGTAAACTACAAGACGCAGAGGTAGTTAACATGCATATTGTAAGATTTGCATTTGGGGTTATAGATTGCTGTAAGCTGTTTAGCACTGCCCCCTAATATAGCTCGGTCTCCGCTTTACCGAAAACCAAGCTTGTTGCCTTTGAGGCCGGGAACCCGCCCAAGTAAATTGGACAGGCGGTCAGGCGATCGCCAAGCACACTGCCTCTGTGCTAAAGTGCTGTGTAGTCCGCTGCAGTTAGGAACCAGATGCTCTTTTGGAATGGTTCAAACGAGAAATGTGAATGGCACTACGAACCGTTTGAACCGTTCGTGTTCGCTGGAATTTCAGCGACGGACCAAATCGTAATATGTGTAGCCTTGATTGTGACCCCTTTTCACCGGACTGACTGAGGTCTTCAGTGCCAGTGTAAGACGCACGAGAGGGGGGCAAGGGAACCAAGAACCAAAGGTGCTCTGGCCACGGCAAGTGCACTAGCACAACGGCGGCTCGTTCACCACAGTATGCGTTTTCTTCATGGTGCAGGCAACACGCACGGCATGCTATCTATCAGAATATGAGTGTAGTGCTTTGCTGGTGTGAGGGAGCTAGTGGCGATAATAGTGCTGACATACTTCATGCAGCTGACAGACTGAGCATGTTGCTGCAGTCAAGGAAGGTAATGGGCAGGAAGGCTATCAGCTCGTTGCTTACATTTCTGTCCCTCGGCATTTGCGTGTGATGGCCCTCGGACGGCCATTACATGGTACAAATCTGGTCACAGATGCTATGACTCCAGTCACTGGTGTCACAACACGACAGTGCCGTAAACATTCAAGATCGTTTGTCTGTCTGTCGCTATCGGCTGTAATCAGGGGCTATGATGTCAGAGAAGGTGTCTGCATACCTTTGTGTATGATGATGCTTCCTTAGCCGGAAACTGTCTTGGTGGTGAGGACGACGTGTCACTATGGGTTGGTGAGAGCATCTCAGCCAATCACACATCACATCTCAGAGAAGGTTTTCCGAGAATCTTGGAGGTTCTCGAGAAGCCTTGAAGCTCAAGATTCAAGTTGATTTCATCTCGTGTTTCCAGTATGCACCCAAAGTTAAATATCTCAGTTCGTAGGTTTTCATTCCATCTCAAGGGCTCCTAGTAGTCCTTTGCATAGGGCCCAGGAACCATAAGTTCGTTTCAATGCAGTTGCAAATTTGCCGCTAAGCCCTCAAGTCTCCTTCCTTCTCTTTCCAACTCAGGAATTTGGTCGGTTCTAGCTCCCTCCAAGTCGGGAACCAAGTCTTCCTCGGAGCTCAGACGTGTGGGCCGTGTTTTGGGGACTGTCGTAGACAGCACCCCATTACAAAGGGAGCCCACGCTCACCGACGTCCCCACCACGTTCTCGTACGACACGTCGTCGTAGCCTCACACAAGCAAAGATGGCACTCCACTAACATATTCGTGTACAGCAGTGCCAGCATAAAGCCTGTCAGCACGCCGGTTGACTGCTCGTACAGTCGCAGCGAGGTGCTTAGGCCCCACGACTGCATTCGCATACTTGTAGTAGTCCTTCAGTATATCTATGACGGGATTTTCACTGAGTTCGTTCATGAGTTCAAACCCTAGAAACACGTTCTCATCCTTGTAGTGTTCACCAGGAACTTCACCACGCAGATAGTGTTATCCGCATACTCGTTGCACGCAACCAGAAACCTGGCCCGTACACAAATAGCGACGAGTTGTCGGCACCAATTTATGAGCCCTTGGCGGTGTGGATGCTCTGCAGTCTGGCTACATTGTTTGCTCGTTGGTTCAGTTCGACATCAGGACATCCAGATACAAAAGGCTGCTGCTGCTCAAGTATATCTCCCATCCTGTCCGACGGGTCGTCGCAGTCGAAACTTATGATCCAGTAGCGAACAGGAACGCTTACCGTATGGATGGCTACGGCGGCGATGTCAGGGATATTGCACGACGAGGTGAAGGCGCTGTGGTGGTACTCGAGGTTGGAGCGGGTTATGTTTGTGTCCCTCACCTCCACGTTGACTGTTCACTTGCTTGGCGACACGTTCATCGCATCCTGCCAGAAGCTGGACGATATAAACTTTTAGTGCTCGGCCACATGCCACGACTCCAGGTTTACGCCGTTAGTTTGTGTTTCGCCATCCCGGATGTCGATCAGAACGAGAGATTGGTGGCGCATGTCTCGATGGGGACTGTCCGGGCCCTTGATCTAAATGGACTCGGCAGCACGATCTTTTGACTCCGCGCATGGCGTCACCTTTGCCCTTCGAATAGAGGAGTGCTTGTCAGATGCCACTCTGCATGCTGCCCATCATGAGTTCGTATGACGAACTTTAGTAGCCGATTCGGATTGGCTACTCGAGATCCAGTCCTAGATAAACGTTTTCATGTTTATCTAGGGTTGGACGCGCGCCGGCCGTGACGCGCTCCGCTGACGCACCGCCATGACTCAAGGAGCCGGTCACCCTCCTAGAGCTAGACGCCTTGCTGTGGATGGCCTTCGAGCTCCACGGAGTTCAACACCCTGCTCGCGTTAGAGCGTGGGTGGGCGAGGACGAGTTTCAGAATCTCCTGGTGCGTGACGCTCGCAAACGGGTCGAAGCCGAATTGAGATGTACTGGTGGAGCCAGGAGGGTCATGAAAGCAACTGCCTCCTCACCCCACGGTTACTATCCGGTTAGGGACCCGGTCAATGACCAGGGGCTGCGGGAATGGGAGGAGAAAGAGAGACCGCCATCGAAGATGGCAAAGTAGGAAAATCCACGGTTGATGAAGCCGTTGGTCTCCGACCATATTTCCATTTTGTCAACGGCCACAGGAAGGAGCGGGCAAGCTTGCCGTCGATGGTGACAGGCACCCCATAGGGCGCTTGGTCGAGGTCATCAAGGGGACCCCTTGATACCGGACATAAACTCCCGTGGTCAGTGGCCCGGATGAACTGGAGAGTAGGAAGAGCTAGCCCGAAGCAGGAAGCTCATTTCAGAACTGAACAACTAATACAGAAGCATAGTTTGCAGGGAGTACAACCCCCCAAGACTGAGTTGCTACACCACGGTCAGGACGTCTCACGAATTCAAGAACATCCAACTTGCGCTTATCGAGGACGGCGAGTTCAGCGACAAGGTGATGGCACTGCCTGCACAAGGTGCAGCACAACCGCCTTCCGAAGGTGACTGCGCGGCACCTTGCTCGTGAGTGGCCTGTGTTCTCGTCTAGTGGCTGGGACGCCGCTGAGTTTCTGGCCCTACGTGGGCTCGTGATGCCTGAAAACAGTGGTGTTTGCCTTGTGATTCTAGTGTTTGCTTGCCTCTTTTCCAACGTGAGTTTGCATTTTGCTTCGGGCTAGCTCCAGCTCTTCAGTACATTTGTTTGCACGCCGTGTGTGCTCCAACACTGCTTTGCTCGGACGCACAGCAAGAAGTCGGGGATGCAGCAGCACCTCGTTTTCCGGTGCACGTTCAATCGTCAGCACTTCTCCGTGGACACTTCGAGTCGCGTGCTCAAGTGCAGGCTTCCGCGCAAGCAGCGAGCAACAATCTCGCTCCAGAGCCGCGCAGAGGCCAAAGCAAACTGCATCCTACAGCAAGTGACCGACCAGAAGTTTATCAAGGTGCGCTTGGGGTGAGATCTTGCACTTCTCGAAGTTCCTTACTGGAAAACGAGAACTCCTACCAGACTACGGGCGAGTTCATCGTCGCGAGCTTGCGGGCCCTCCACTGTCCACCCGAAGCCCCGACCACCATCAAGGCGAAATGACGTACTTTCGAAGAGCAGTACAATTTGGAGCAGCTTGTGTCTCGAGGAGCCAAGCCTCGAAATGACCTCTCGCTGCACAAGGGTCCTGTGTGAGTATATTCCAGTGAGGTCCAAGGCGGCAGTGACGACAAACACCCCATGATCTGTAAGTTTTGCTGGCGTCCGTCGGTCTCCAGGCCGAGACAATGAGGAATCACCAAGCTGCAAAGTGCGCGAAGGCACCGCCAAGTTGTCGTGAGCAACTCAGACTCTCAGAAATTGGCTGCGCTCACGAGGGGTGGCAATTTCTCGCGGCTTTGCCTCCAAGCACCGCTCCGAACTTCACTACTCCACGTGACGATGCGTCTTGTTGCCGCAGGTACTATCGATCAGTCTCCCATGGACATGACTATAAATTGACAACCCGGCATCTGAGCGACTGCCCGAGCTTCCGGCGAGAATTCGGCTGGGTAGAGAAATTCGACTTACCAGTCTGGGTCTGTTTCTGTTGAACCGATCCAGTGCCTCATGCAGCAACAGCCATTCCCTGCAATACCGAGCGTGGACGCCTTGTGCGTGAGCAAACTCACGCGCAACGAACAACGAGTGATAAGCGGTTCCTTCTTCAGGTAGATACTGCGCGCGGCGTTCACGTCGCGGTCGAGCGCCAGGCTACAGTGCGATCGGAGCACTCGTGGTCTTGCTGCAGTTGGTTCTCTCACAGCACGAGTATGTCTTCATCATGCAGTGCTCTTTCCACTGGAACCACGACTTGCCCTTTGATCCGTCTAGAGCGAGCGAGGCCTGTGAAGCCGCCAGTCGTGGTCGCAGGGTGCAACACGAACACTACTGAGCAATAAACTCGGATTATAGTAGTGTTACCCAATCACAACACTCTCCAATCGTTCTTCTCACACGTCACACACAGCAAGCAGCCACCACTCCCCACCTCAGCTGGAAGCTGGTGTCTGCACGACGTGAGCTCCAGCACCAATGCGCGTCAGGAAGCTGGCAGGCTTGGGCAGCTCCGCGCCGAACTTCTCGGCCGGGTAGCTCTCGTCCAGCGTGCGCATGAG
>JAADYK010000982.1:0-12169 GCA_023338225.1 Halophytophthora batemanensis | reverse complement strand
GATATCGCAGAAGCACTCACTGGCGAGCTACCTTCCCGAGTACCATCTTGCTGTCCCCGAAGAAGCCATGGAGTCGGCCTTCCAAGATTTCAAGAAGGCGTTGAAGTCGTCGATGGCTTTGTTCGAATCGCTCGAGGAGGAGGACAGAGCTTCATTCCCAGGACTCAACTTCAAGACCAAGAAAGATAACTCTTCCTCTATCGAACTACGGGCTCGGGACTTCCAGTCATCGGAAGGTGTCGTCCGGTTCAATCCCCGATACTTCGGCTTCTCCGAGACCGAGGGCTTTGCGGTCGAAGAGAAGGTGCCAGAGCTCCAGCTCTCCATCCGTCTCGAGCGCACTGGTAACGACCGCTTCTACCTCTGCGTCCCCCGCGCCGAGACGATTGCTCCGAGACCCGTTACCCGAGCGTGCGCGATTGACCCGGGGGTTCGGAGCTTCATCACGATGTACGACCCCGACGGACTGACGCTAGGCGTGGATGACATGAAGGAGTGCATCTTCACTCGATGCCTTGCAATCGACCGGTTGACCTCCTCCCGGGCGAAGGAACCATCGAAACGCAAGCGCTATCGCATGGGCAAGCGCTTAGAGTGCACTGTCCGTCGTGTGAGGGCCTTGATCGCAGACATGCACCACAAGGTGACAGACTGGCTCTCCAAGAACTACGACGAAGTCCTCCTCCCGTCGTTCGAGACGCAAGACACGACGCCGAAGCAGATGCGCATCTCCAGTAAGACCTCGCGCGCATTGCTGGCGTGGTCTCACAGCGAGTTCAAGTCGCTGCTTTCGTACAAGATGAGTCGTACTGGAGGAAGGGTGATCGAGTGTGAAGAGCACTACACGACGAAGACATGCTCGTACTGCGGGAGACTCAACCACAGCATCGTCAGCGAGAGGGTCTTCTCGTGCCCGCACTGCAACCTGACGCTCGACCGCGACGTGAACGCTGCGCGCAACATCTACCTGAAGAACGAGCACCTACTCACTCGTGCTCCTGGAGTTCGGGCGACCGGAGATGCCTACTCCTCGGTTATTAGTAGCACGTGAGCTTGGCTCACGCACAGAGATTCAAAGCATGCATGAAGGTCTCTTTTGTGTCTTTTCCGTTGTGCTTGGCGAGCCCGATCATGCGAAAATAGCGCCCCAAAGTAGTGTTTGTGGTCTATTTTGGGCGTGAATGGGGACGTAGATGAGCTATTTTGGGCGCGGCAGCGTATGCAGTCACTAAGGTTGGTCACTCCCGAAACTTCGAGCTTCCAAGCACGCAGACGACACGACAATCGAGTCGCTCCTGCGCTTCGCCACCTTGAGCCCCTGCAGAGCTTAGCACTGAGACTGAATGGCCTCCATCGCCCCGGACGACGTGGACGCCATGCTGCAGACTGCCATCGCTGCGGCGCGCGCGGCCGGTGCGCACATGAAGTCGCACCTGAGCACGGCGCGCGTGGAGAAGACCAAGTCGAGCAAGGACGACCTGGTGACCGTCGTGGACAAGCAGTGCCAGGACCTGGTGCTCTCCACCATCCAGAAGAGCTTCCCGTCGCACGAGTTCTTGGGTGAGGAGAACGTGGAGCCCGGCAGTGAAGCCTCGGCGCGCGCACTTCACGACATGGTGAACAAGGAGTGGCTCTGGATCGTGGACCCTATCGACGGCACCACCAATTTCGTGCACAAGCGGCCGGCTAGTGTGGTGTCTGTGGCCTGTGCGCATCATGGCGAAGTGGTGGTGGGCGTCATCTACGACCCGTACCGCGACGAGATTTTCACGGCACAGGCGGGCAAAGGCGCTTTCCTGAACGGCGAGCCGGCGCATGTGAGCAGTGAAGCTTCTTTCTCCGAAGCGCTTGTAGGGTTCGGCATTGGCACCAAGGACAGCGTGCGTCTGCCCATGCTGGACTGCGTGACTGAGTTCTCCAGCAAGTGTCGGGGACTGCGTCTGCAGGGCGCTGCGGCGTTGGAGCTGGCTTGGACCTGCTGCGGTCGCCAATCGGTACGTGTGTGTGTGTATGTGTAGCCATGCGAACCTGTCCGGTTGATGCGTCTTGCAGTTGCATTGAGCGTGCGATTGGATCTCCTGCTTTGTGCGCAGGGCTTTTACGAGCTGGACCTGAACTCGTGGGACATTGCGGCCGGCTCGCTGCTGGTCAAGGAGGCCGGCGGTCTAGCGTCCAACAGCGACGGCACGCCCTTCTCGCTCAGCACGCGCAACATTGTCGTATCCAACAACCAGGGCGACATCCACGCGACCATGATCGACTTGATCAAGAAAGCCGACGCCGTGCACGTGCGCAAGTAGAGACTCAACGCCACCGCGGCAAGGAGCGCGCTGCGGTGCGCTGCACACATTGGACGCCGGCTTTGAGTCGCCTGCGACGTGGCGTCGTAGCGAGAAGCGGCACGTAAGTGCCAGGAGCACTGCTCATGCATGTATCAACCTAATCCAATGGCTCAACCTCGGCCACGTCAGCCCCTCAACTGCAACCGCCTCACTTTCTTCCAATGAGACCGTCGATGCGCTTCATACCACTTCCATATGTTATCCCCATCCGCCAATGGAAGCGCGGTATGTTATCGTCCCCTCGCCAGTCTTGGGTGTTTCTCCGACCTCCTGGATGTGCCTGGAAGCTCAGACGCACCCGCTCACACCAGCAGCTCAGCCCAAGGCGAGCTGGACACGTCTCTAGGCTCGCCAGCTCCCTAGCTCCCTGTGCGCTGCATCTCCACCTGGCGTCCGGGTCCTGCGCTCCACCACCACAGCGATGGCGGTTGAGGAGCCACACCCGCAGCAGTATCATGTGAACACGTGGTTCTTCGTGTGTGGGCCGCTGGCCATGAGCACCTTCGTGCTGGGCCTCGCAGCCAACGTGCACGTGTTCAAGAAGTACAAACTGGCCTTCGACACGGTGCTGGACATGCGTGCGGGCGAGGTGCCGAGCGCGCGCGGCCTGGCGCAAACCGCCGCCGCGCTCTTTGCGCTCCAGCTGGCCATTTTCCACGGCGTGGCATGGCATCGCGGCGCCGCCTTTGACCAGGACGAGACGCGCATCGAGCTGCTGCTCGTGTTGTATCTCTTGGGCGTCACGGCGCTGCTCTTTTGGCCCCAGGACATCTTCCACCGCAAGTTTCGGCTCTTTGTGCGGCGCAAGCTAGGTGCGTGCTCTCCATTTTTCCATCCTTCTCCACTAGTCCTCCACATCCCAACTAAGCCCACACAACTACTTCCGCTTGTGCCTCATGGACACATACAGCGCGCATTCTCTGGCCCTTCCAGAGGATGCGTGTGCCAGCCAACCCCACGCCCTTCATCGAGGTGTTCCTGGCCGACGGCCTTACGTCGCTGTCCAAGTTCATCCAAGATGCGGCCATCGCGCTGTCGCTGCTGGCGCAGTCCTTCGTGAGTGAACCTGAAGACCTACGCGAGTCGTACATCTCCAAGCTGAAGCAGTCCCCGCTGCCGTACCTGGCCGCCAGTCTGCCGTACATGTGAGTTCTCTGTTCATGTACTAGAACTGCAGACGTGCGCATGTCCCTAACTTGGAGTATTGACGTCCTGCTGCAGCATTCGCGCGACACAGTGTCTCATCTCGTTCCACCGCACGGCCAGCGCCAACGACAGGTTCTTGCACTTGCTCAACACCATGAAGTACTGCTCCAGTCTGCTGGTCATCTGTGTGGGCGCGTATCCGCAAGTCCTCGGACTGGCACGTCCCGAGCAGAACGAGTTCTTCCTGCTCTGCGCCGTCTTCAACTCCATGTACTCCTTCCTCTGGGACGTCATCATGGACTGGGGACTGGGGCAGCCGCAACTACCACGTCGCGTCATGTTCCTGCGCCATCAGCTCACGTACCGTCCCCGTCGTCTCTACTACGCCATCATCGTACTGGACTTTGGGCTACGTATTATGTGGGTCACCAAGTGGTGGGACTGGATGCACCGAGGTGTGCATTTCAAGCTCGTCTCGCAGGTGGCCGAGGTTCTTCGACGTGTCGTCTGGAACTGCGTGCGGGTGGAATGGCAGTGCATTAAGCTGGAGATCCTGGGCACCAAGAAGCTCTCCGAGGACAGTTTGGAGCTCGAGCAGAGTATTGAAAGCATGCCGCTCATGAACGAAGAGGACAGCGACGAGGGCGACACCAAGCCCCGCATGCGGACGCTCAGTCGAGCCAATTCCGTCGTCATGGAGAAGGAGGACAGCCCGGCTACTACAGCTTCAGCAGAACTAGGAACGCCCTCCAGCGTCCAAGTGCACGTTGACCAGGAGGGGCTGGATGAGATGAAGGCGCTGGTGGACAAGTCGCAGTCTATGCTGGACAACGACGCGGATCAATCAGCGTCCACACACATGCGCAAGACCTCCAGCCCCGAGTCTGACGAGCTGAACAGCGACTTGGACGCTGTGGCACTCCATGAACCGGGCGCTCATGCCGTGTAGACCAGCGAATGCAACAAGGTAGATAGACGTCATATTTCCCGCCCCCTGCATCAAAAAGAGGCAGCAACGAGCTGCATGTGTCATTACCGAAGCAGCTCTCTCCACAATCCGCAGTCTCTTCCCGGTGTACTTGGCTTTCTTCGGGTTTCCTTGGCCGGTTCTTAGTGCACATCGGCGCTTTCGACGCACTTCTTGAGCGGCGTGAGCGCCGGACGCAGCTCGCTGGCCAGTGCGTGCAGTGCGCCTACATGCGCTGAGTTGGGTGCCACCAATGTGATCACCAGCGGCGCGTGGTTGATATGGATGAGCACCACGTCCTCGAAGAAGGCCGTCACGCTCTGCACGGCGCCAAACTTGAGCTTCCCGATCTGGAAAAGCGCACACAGACGCCCAGTTGAGTCCTAACAGCATCAACTTACTCGCGTGGCGTAGCTTTTCGCGTCTCTGCTCGCTCTTACCTGCTCGGCAGCACCCGCAAAGATCGTGGGCAGCACCGTTTCCGTGTACTCGTACGAGAGCGGCGAGTTCTCCCCCGTCGACACTGCAGCAGACGCAAGGGAGCGAGCGATGGCTGCGTTAGACGCTAGTGCAGCAGTGGGGCCGACGAGAACAGCCAGTACCTTTCAGGAGCGGTACGCCCTCGGACGTGCACACGAGGATGGCCTCCAGCGCGTCAAACCTGCTGAGCACGTCGTTGAGTTTCTCCAGCAGAATCGGGCTCTAGACGCGCGCAAGAGCCACCACACGCGCACAAGAAGAGCCGCACGGTAAGTGCGCGGTCAGAGGCACCAGCGCGAGCCGCTTGCAGGGACCGCGGGCGGCTACAGAGCGCGAAGATGCGCGCGACGCACCATCTCGGCGGCGGTCTCCATGCTTCCTTCCTTCCTCTCGCCTCTTGCCTCCGCTTGGGGGTTACTCTGGTGGACGAATAGCTGTGTGGGCCACGTATTTTCTTTAGCACAGGGCGATGCTGGAGTGAACACTCCAGCAGGCGGATGGTAGAAAGCTCAAGGCGGCGGCGCGACGGCCAGGGAAGGACGGGACGCAACGAGTGTCTATGCCAACGTGTTCGTGCCTTATTACTGCCGCACGGAGCTGTCTGCTGGCTCGCCTGGGCGTGTAGGCGCCACCATGCGCGCCCACGGGCCGGTTGGGCAGTCAAAGCCAAGCCTACATGTTGCGGATGGCCTCCTCCTCCTCGTGCTCGAGACGCATGGCCTCCTTGATGGCCTTGGACTCGGACTCGACCCAGGCCTTCTCGATGTCGTCGTACTCGGCCGGGTCGGCGAACTCGATGCCGCGCATCTTGGAGAACTTCTCCAGGAAGCGGTGCGACTCCACCTGGTCGTACTTCTCGATGAGCAGGTTGAAGGCGTCGTCCTCCGGGATGCCGTGCTCGATCAGCGTCAGCTGCTCGTCGGCGAACTCGTAGGCCGTCTCGCCGTCCACCATGCCCGAGCGCTCCTTCATGTACAGCTCGGCCAGGCGGTCCTGCGGGAACGTGATCACCGGCAGCTTGTCGCGGTCCTGGCGCGGCACGGGCGGAGGCGGGAAGCGGTCCACCAGCCCCACCCAGCTGGGCTTCTGCATGCCGCCGTTGCGCGACAGGCCCTTCACCATCCGGACCATGTCCATCGTACGCTTGCGCGCGCGCCCCATGTTGCTCTTGCTGCTGCTACTGCTGCTGCTGCCGCCGCTCTTGCTGCCGCTTGCTGCGCCTGCTTCCGCTTCCGCTCCTTGGCCAGACACGCAAAAGCGGGGTGGTGGTGGTGGCGGGTTGGATTTTTACGCGCTGCCACGCGTAATTACGTGCGACGTAAAATCTCCGCTCGAATACAAGCCTCTGTAAATGGTCGGATCCCGTGTATTGCGCGCGAGTCCGGAAGTACTTGGCTGCTACCACTTTTTTCATTCGCCTTTCCATTATTCACAGAGATCAACGCCAGGACCGGCCAATCGTAGATAATGGGGGGTCTAGCCTATCAGCTACTCGGCCAGCCAAGTCGGAGCAATACTCTGCACCACTTGCTGCTGGTTGATCTTTCGGCCACTCCAGGCTTCTCGTGCCGGCTTCCTCCTTCTCGCCCCACCCCCTCGCTCATTTCGCAAGCTCTTCTCTCGATGGGAGGTCGACCGGTGTGGTGGGAGCGGTCGCTCGACCAGCGCGCCGAGCCGAATCAGTTGAGCAGCACACGGCGCGGTGCTTCTATACTGACCAGACTAGCATTGCGATCTGCTGTCGCTCCTGGAAGACCACATCGTAGTGAACGACTAGCAAACCAGCAAGCATTATGGTGGCCAATAGGGCTATCGAGGAACACGAATTCCGGCACCCCAAGCGCCTCCCGACAGACAGTCTTGGCCCCGTGCATTCCATGCTTGGGTACTTTCTCGCCAAGCTCTCTGCTGCACGAATAGCGCTCGACTTCAAGGATGTCCGAGGATCTATGGTCGCCTGGAGCTCGCACAACTCCTCCTTTCGGGCGACGTTCAATTTTGACTCTCACCGTGCTTTCAGGACTTCCAGGCGTGCATTGAACACTTTCTCGCGTGGTACGACCGATCTATTTATCCAGCCAACCGTGCCCAAACTCTCCGAGTCCTGGAACATGAACTGCCACACCCATAGATCCACGATGACCCCTCCAGGGCTTCAAGAGCCACGTCACTTTTAGTCATCGTGGAGGCATCCGAGATTGGCGGTGGCGCGCAATTTATTGGGAATGGCGGCGTCATTTCCCAGCAGCGAGGTTTTGCGCCACACATTCTCCAGTTTGCACGCCAAGTCATGGTTGGATTGACGGCACAGGACCACGGGAACCTTCAAACAGCGATGGCCGAGCAACTTTAAGGTAGAACGAATTGTGCAACTGGCACGAGAATTCCAAGTCACCCTTGGCAAACAATGCCCCTTCTCCAACTGTGCTGTCTATCCAACGGAAGGAAATGGACCAAGCCGCCCGCTTCTCAATTCACCTTGCAGCTCAGGCCCACGTGCTACCAGTGCTACCAGAGCGTAGCCCCGTCCCGTTGTGGTCTCTCTTACCTCGCACACCAGCCTCTCCACTCAACCACAAAGCAATTTACCACCCGCGGCGCACTCCAGACTGCCGACCACTCCAGACCGCCGCCAACTCACCATGAAGTTCGCCACTCTCGCCGTCGTTGCTGTCGCCACCATTGGCGCTATTGGCGCTGTAGCTACTGCTGACCAGCTGAACGTGATGGCACCCGCTGAGGCGCTGGACGTGGTCGAGGGCTCGGCTGTGCCCGAGGGAGTGACGTTCACGGGTCACGTGGAGAAGATCGAGGACTCGGCCGTGGACACCGCGCAGGAGGCCGCGGACGAGAACAGCAGCCTCGAGTTCTTCGGTGGTCCGGGTCTGTGGGGCGGCTTCGGGCCCTACCGCTTCGGCTTCATGCGCGGCGGGTTCCCGGGCTGGGCGTACCCTCTTCCATACTGGAACCGCTTTGGTGCGGGGCTGTTCGGCGGTGGCTGTGGCTTCGGAGTCCCGTTCGGAGGCCTCTACTACTGCTAAGTCGTTCGAAGCGCCCGCGGAGTGAAGTGAGCGAGCGGTATGAAGACACCAGAGATCAGTATCCACGAGCACTTTGCACCAGTTGCTGTCTGTACCGCTCTGTTTTCACCCGCGTCCAAGCAGTGTTGCGTGATGGAGCCCGAGCTCCGTGCACCCGTGTCGAACCGCACCTTCAAAACCAGTAATCCAATTGGTTGTGCCGCCTCTGTCTGCGTCTCCTTCTTCCCTGTTTGCAGCACGCAGCACTACTGGACGCGTCATGGAATACTGCGTCCTCTTTGTCCAAACGATCTGTGCATCACGCAGACCAACACGACAACTCAGTAGCTGCACACCTCAACCAGACCGACTTTGCCACGCGAGATAACGGGCACCGTACGAGGCTCCTTTCACTCCACACCGACCCTCGCTGCCAGCGCAAAAAGCTAAGCAAGATGGTCCTGCGATCACAGCAGCTCGGAGCTGATAGCGCTGCGCAGCCACCACGAAGAGGCCCGTTCGCCGCCACCTTCTCCCGTCGGCTTCAATGCGTATCAATCTGAGACTCGCCGTAACCCCTACTCGCTCAATCTGAGAACACAGCGCCTCTAAAGCGCTGTTATTGGCCATAAACCGATCTCCGCAGTCTTTTCTGCCAATCCGACGGCGCGTCCGTTGACTGGTGGACAGCTCGGCCCCCTTCCAGGCTTTTCAAGTCGCCGAAGATGGCGTTGGGGACGCCACTTTGGATTTTCTTAGCGGACAGCAGACCTCCAACCCCAGCACCATGGCCGACAACACCAGCATCTACCCCCGTGGCGAGCTCGACGGCCACAACGGCAAGGCCGTGACGGCCCTGGCCACGACGCGCGAGAACCCGAACCTGCTGCTGACGGCTTCGCGCGACAAGTCGCTGCTCGTGTGGCAGCTGTCGAACGACGGCGAGGAGTACGGCTTCGCCCGCCGTCGCCTGACGGGCCACTCGCACTACGTGGAGGACGTGGTGATCTCGTCGGACGGCCAGTTCGCGCTCTCGGGCTCGTGGGACGGCACGCTGCGTCTGTGGGACCTGAACACGGGCATCACGACGCGCCGCTTCGTGGGCCACACCAAGGACGTGCTGTCAGTGGCTTTCAGCGCGGACAACCGTCAGATCGTGTCGGGCTCGCGTGACAAGACCGTGAAGCTGTGGAACACGCTCGGCGAGTGCAAGTACACGATCACGGAGGACGGCCACACGGAGTGGGTGTCGTGCGTGCGCTTCAGCCCGTCCACGGCCAACCCGCTGATTGTGTCGTGCGGCTGGGACAAGGTGGTGAAGATCTGGAACCTGGCCAACTGCAAGCTGCGCACGAACCTGTTCGGCCACGAGGGCTACCTCAACACGGTCACGGTGTCTCCCGATGGAAGCATCTGCGCTTCGGGCGGCAAGGACGGCACGGCCAACCTGTGGGACCTGAACGAGGGCAAGCGCCTCTACTCGCTGGTGGCGGGCGACGTCATCCACGCGCTCGTCTTCTCGCCCAACCGCTACTGGCTGTGCGCTGCCACGACGTCGGGCATCAAGATCTGGGACCTGGAGTCCAAGATCGTGGTGCACGACCTGCAGCCGGAGATCGAGGAGCCCAAGGGCAAGTACGCCCAGCTGCCGCACTGCATCTCGCTGGCCTGGTCGGCCGACGGCTCGGTGCTCTTCTCGGGCTACACGGACGGTATCGTGCGTGTCTGGGCCGTGGGCAACTAAGTCTCCTCGTGTCTTGTAGTATCAGACTAGGCCGCTATGGCCTGGTTTCCAGCTACTGAGACTGGTTGAGGGTGCTAGTGTAGATAGTCACGGCTACTTGCTTTGGCTGCAAACATGACACAACTCGGACTGTTTCCGCTATCCCCTGTCTTCCCTCTTCTTGCTTGTCGTTCAACTGCTTTGCTCGGTGTTGCCTGCTTCGTGCATGTACTGCGGTGGCTTCATCTACGGAGTCACTCGAGGCACCTTTCCATCTTGCCGACTCGTACCAGCGTTGCCTGCAGGCTCGTGGCAGCCTCAAAGCATTACCAACCACGATGAGCACTAAGACACGGCATTGCCAGGTCGCGCGTACGCCCTCATCTACAGATCAACATGACAAGCCAAACCAAGACAAGCCAAGACAAGCCAAGGGTGCTTCCATGACGCCACAAGAAAAGGAGCTAGAGCTGAAGCAAACGGAAGAAGAGCGATGCGAATTGCGAGTTGCAGAGGTCTGAACGCAGCGACGGCGTTGTGTATTGGTGGGAGGAGTTCTGGACGCCTCAGCGCCGACGCCTCAGCTCAAAGAAGCCCAGGGCGCCAGCAGCAGAGCCAACAGAAGATGCCCGACGACGCGTCGCCACGCTCCATGGGGATGCGAGCATACCGCAGCAAGGACACCAACTTACTTGAGCTTCTTCTTGATGCGCAGCTGGTTGCTGTGGCCGCATTTTTTCTTGCGGCAGTTGGTGGCACGCGGCGGGAGACGCGCGTAGCAGATACGGCAGATCTGCTTCTCGCAGTTGGTCTTCTTGGCCAGGGCCGCGAGCGTCGGCTCGATGGCACCACCGCGCAGACGCAGCACCAGGTGCAGCGTAGACTCCTTCTGGATGTTGTAGTCCGACAGCGTGCGGCCGTCCTCCAGCTGCTTGCCGGCGAAGATCAGGCGCTGCTGGTCAGGCGGGATGCCCTCCTTGTCCTGGATTTTCTGCTTGACATTGTCAATGCTGTCCGACGGCTCCACGTCCAGCGTGATGGTCTTACCCGTCAGGGTCTTCACAAAGATCTGCATGATTCCACCTGCAACCCGCCACCGCATGCACAAGCCACACGACGTCAGCATCCTGCTCACACTCTGCCCTCCGCACTTCGCACCCCACGCTCCGACGCCACCAGCGCACGCATGCCGCAGCCAATCTGTCTGTCCGAGGGCGTGTCATCCTGTGCGTCCCCGCCAACACCAGGCACACCAGCTCTTTCTCGCACTCTTTGCGCCGACTCACTCCGGAGCCGCGCACGCCGACCAGAGGGGACCCATACGCCCGCACACAGACAGACAGACACGCACACAGACAGCTAGACCGCCTGGCAGTCTCCTGCGCGCGCTGGCGGCGCCACGAGCGGCGCCGGCATCCCATCCATTCGCGGCTTCAAGCCTTCAGGCCCCAACGCACCTTTCCTCTCGCAAAATGAATGCCCACTGGCCTGTGCCACCGCGCGGTCGAGGACTCCGACCAACCAATTCCGAGCCGCCCCATACAAACGCCAAGTCACCGCGCGCGCTGCACTATCGGCCACCCAAAGGCGGAGCCGCTCCCCGACCCCGCGAGGAAGGGATAGCCCGAGCCCTGGGGAACCGCGGGCCCGGACCGGTTAACCCTGTGCGCGGTTCGACCTGAGCCCAATGCAAACGGCCTGAGCCCAATACAGAGCTTAGTTTGGGCTGAACCTGTAAGTAGTAGAGCCAAGTAAAGAGAGACGCCACCACTGCTCAGTAAAAGCAAGTATAGGTCAGACTTCCGGAGTTTCACCAGCCAAACCCCGGAAGCCTGACCTGTACTTGACTATTCTATTGGCCGCCGTCACAAAAGCAGCCTGCCGCACAACTCCGTGTGAATGCCCGTCCAATGCGTCTGCCTGTGTGTGCAGCTGGGAGGCCGTCATGGCCTTCTTGCTCTTTATCTGTCAGTATGTGGCTCTCGTCCTGGACGCATCCGGAGCATCCTGCCGAGTGGCCTCGAGCCGGACGCATTCGGAATTGCCAAGGGCAACGGCAGGCCTCTCAAACTGGGGGTGAACACCAAGGACCACGCCACCGGTTCTGGTGCTCCTTCCTTCATCCCGAAATGGGCCGCATCGTGGTGATGTTTGGCAGGTTGCTGTTGCTTGATGTCCCGAGACAGGTCAACATCAGTCGGAAGGATTAGACTAGCACAAGGAGTTCGTGGGCTCACGTGGCACCTCGAAGCTATGCAGGACACTACAGCCATCAGGGAGGACTACGACAAACTCCAGCGCCATAAGTGCCGTACTAGTGAAGAGGGAATCGCCTTCCAGCTGCCTCAGCGATCCACGGGATGTCATCGAACGTGCATCGAACGTGCCATCCTATGACAGCCGTTCAAATGGTACAAGCATGGCACCGTGGAGAAACTGTGGGCGCGCCGAGGACTCCTTACCGACTGCTAGATATGGACGGCATATCGCG
>JAADYK010000981.1:0-12174 GCA_023338225.1 Halophytophthora batemanensis | reverse complement strand
CAGGAGTGCTCGAGGAGAAAACGTGAGCTAGCTCACACGCAACAAACAGCCGCGGAGTAGACGTCTCCGGCCACCCGGGCTCCAGGATCTCCAGTGACCAGGTGCTGGTTCTTCAGGTAGATGCTGCGCGCAGAGTTTACGCCGCGTGGCGGTCGAGCGTCAGGCTGCAGTGCGAGCACGAACGTATCTTCATTGTGTAGTGCTCTTCCCACTGGAATTGCGGCTTGTCCTTGATCCGCCTACAGCGAGCGGAGGACTCATGGTCTCGAGCGCCGGGGATCCATGTCTCCCTTGTGCGCTGGTCGAGCGTTCCCACCGCACCGGTCGATTTCCCGTCGGGAGAAAGGCTTGGGAAATGAAGGAGCGAGTGGAGCGAGGAGCTTTTGCCGCGTGCTTGGGTGTGGAGGCACAGGAATGGGTCGGTAGTAGCTCGCAACACTGGGAATGAATATCTCATGAACCTGTCGGAAGGAGATATACATGGCCGCAACCTGAACTGATGCAACTGAAGAGCTACATGTAGCTACCGTCGTCCACACTACAAGCACCAGGAGGCTCCTGGCTACAGAAAACGCTGTCCGGACTAGAAGGAGTAAGATCGTGACTGCACCGAATGATCGGGTAGTTGCTGCTCCATGGGGAACTGCGGCAAAGTGGCGGTGGCCTGCTTGCACCAGCAGCCGCAGCCTGTAGGACAGGCCGACTCCTGCTCGAACCACGCGCGCAGGTGCGCTGCATGGCCGCCATGGCCGCACGTCATACAGAACATCGACTGGCCGCGCACCACCAATTGGCACACGGAGCAGCGCAGCGCAAAGCCCCGACAGCTCGCACACACAGGCTCGCTCGTGCGCTGGACGCCCATGAGAAAAACCAGGAGCAATGACAAGCATATAAGTTAGTCAGGATGTCGTTCATATCCGTTGGATCCAAAGGAACGTAGAGGAACCACAGGAAGAGGCGGAGCGTACCTCGTTGCAAGAGCCACACACCACACCGATGGAGATCCCGCCAGGCTCAGACGCACCGCGTGATACTGTCTTGAGCACTTCGTTGCGACGGTCCATAGCGCCGTAGCGGTACAACACCTCCGCGTACGCCTCCTTGTAGATATCGTACCGCGCTTCATCCTCGGGGAGTGACGACAGCAAACACTTTTCGT
This sequence comes from Halophytophthora batemanensis, assembly GCA_023338225.1. Lineage (NCBI taxonomy): Eukaryota > Oomycota > Peronosporomycetes > Peronosporales > Peronosporaceae > Halophytophthora > Halophytophthora batemanensis. The sequence continues at coordinate 11,012 of JAADYK010000981.1, read as the reverse complement.
CGTCCATAGAGCGGAAGCTCAACTGCAACAGTACGCGGTCATTGGCGTCCACGTCCTGTCCTCCTTCGCCAACAGCCGCAGACGAAGCCTGCAACGGATACGGCGACAGTGGAGTGACCTTGGGAGACAGCGTCATGGTGGCTGTCGCGGGTGAATGGCCGGTCTTGGCTTGTACATTCGCCTGGAAGACACTCTCAACCGATGGACGGGCCGACGCGTCCTTCTCTTTTGTGCCGCTCCATGTCTTGAACGGGTTCTCTAGTCGCTCAAAGTCCATCTTCCACCCGCTGCTGGCTGCTGGAGCCGCAGCTTTCGGCTGTGGCTCTCGACTTCGCGTGGATAAAGTGATCGATGCAGTTGTACTCGACAGGATACTCTCTCGCGTGGGACTTGAGATACGACTCGACGCGCTGCTCCCACTGCTGCTCGTCGGCATCAGCGGCCAATCTCTCGAGACGTGCAAGGCTGAGCTGTCCTTATCAAGCCCCGCTCGGTCCACTATCTGGGAACGAGCGATCTCGTTGTGGCTGCTTGACCGCCGGGTGTTCTTCATGGCCGGCGGGACGTCACTCAAGTCAGCAGAACCGCTCGCCAATTGCGTGAGGGCGTTGGACGACTGGTGACGGACGCGCAGGCCTTCATTGCCGCTGGAAGCGGCACCGAAGCCACCTGATCCAGAGTAACCAGCGCCTCGGTCGGCCATTCCTCCGGCAAAACTCAGTGTCTTCTTGTCCTCGCCCATTGCCAGTAGCTTCTCCGATCCCCCCAAAGACCGTGACATCTCATCACTGGCGCCTCGGAACTCCTTGCGTTCACTGGGTTTTAGTGCACACACTATGGACGCAAGAGCCTGCAAGTCACCCGTCTGCTCGTACATGCCTAGAACCTTCTGCACCAACCGCTTGCCGAATGGGTGGGCGCTCCACGGATGCGTAGTGGGAAGTCCTAGCAACACGGAGGAAGAACCGCTGTTTGTCTTCTTGTAGATGGGAAGCTCCACCCCTGGCGCCGTCGAGATCTCCAACAAGGACCAAATCTGTTGCAAGTCGCTTCGTCCTGCCAGCTTGGCAACTCGCGCGTTCTGCGCACACGTTGCGGCCAGAGCTTCTCTTGGATCTTCAGTATCGCTCGAAGCGCCTTGGTCTCTCCGTTGCGCAGTTGGATCTGTCATCGCCCCGTCACTACCAGCCAACAGCCCTTTCAGCACGTGACGGAGATGGTTCTTGGACGTCTTCCCGGACATTTCCTCCGCCGCCTGCAGCATCCAGGACACCATGGAGCGGTTCACCGCCCCCAGCTGTCCCCGCCTTCTCTTGGCTGCTGCTGGTTTGACAGGTGATGCCGGTGACACCACGTCACGAGGAGCCAAGTCCGTCTCGTACGTCAGGATGGACGAGACGCCGCAGAGCTTGGACAGGTCCAGGATGGTCACGCTGAGACTCAGATCGAGATTCAACGCTGGCGCTGACTGTTCCACGTGCTTGGAGCGCTCCATAGCATTCGTGTGGCCCGAGGATGCCCGAGGGGAGAGCGTCATCCCTGGAGTTGAGCTTGGTGGCATGGAGAGCAGATGCTCCGGATGATTCACAGGCAAATGATACTCTGCACTGGCGAAGTACGTCTTGAGGTATTCGGAGCCGCCATGGATGCTTCTGTCCACTTCACTAGCCCCGCCACTGCCATTGCCAATGTTGTCATTCCCACTCCCACCACTGTCTGGAGGATAAAACATCGACGTATTCCGATAGCCATGAGCGCTGCCTTGGAGATTCTCCATGTCATCGTTGAAGACTCCGGTGACGCCAGCGTCAATCAGCTCTTGCTGTTGGTGTTGGTTTTGCTGCTGATTGACCCAGTCGTTCGCAGCCAAGTCCATAGAGCCCAGCACGTTCGAGGACGAAAGCAGCTTTACCGGTGGCTTCCTGTTCTTGTTGGTCGCAAAACGTGAGTCGCGCAGATTTAGCAGCTCCTCGTAAGTGCGCGGCAGTTTGTTCGGTGCCACGGGAGGTTTGCTCACTTTACCCGCAGCGACGGCAGTAGGGATGACGACTGAGCTTCTCGATTGACCGATAGCCACGCGCGAGTCGAACACCAGCAGCATGTTTGGACCACTGAAGCACGCGCCCGAGATCCGCGGACACGGCAGCGATCTGGCACCACTAGGACTTGCACTCCGTTCCTTTGCTCCAGCCGTATCGTCCACTTTCCGGTCTCCATTGCCCTCCGCTCCCGAGCCGGAGCTGTCATTATCGCTCTCTGCATTAGCTGGCGACTCCGGGTCGTCGCCTTTCATGAGTTCTTCTTCCAGGGCCAATAGAGCCTGAAGCGAGCCGTCGTTGCCTTCCAGTGTGTACTCGTCTGCGCCAAGCGGTACAGCAGACTTGGGTTGTGCAAGCGGTACAAAGTCGGTCTTGAGCGCCCCCATGCTGTACTTGGAGTTGGTCGAGTGCAGTTCCACGAACTCGGCATGCATCATGCGCAGGTTGTTGTCTGTCTGCGTCCTATTGCCGTTCCCAGGCCGGCTCGTGGCTCCACTCTCAGTAGACACGGCATCTGCGGCGTACGAAGCCGTATCGTACCCGCAGGCTTCGAGCTGCGGTGCATCCACCCGCCAGAGACGCAGTTCCTGGTCTTTAGACCAAGACACCAGCTGGAAAACGCCACTTTGAGGTCTCATGCGCCACGCCATACCCTTCACCAGGTCGTTATGGCCGGAGAAAGTATGCACCACATCCCCCGTCACTGAGTCGGAGCCATTACCGTCGCTGTGCGAGAGCGCCCAGAGCCGCAGTGCGTTGTCCATACGCTGCGAAATGGTCACCAGCCCGTCTCCGAACGGCGTGTAGCGTGCTCGCCACACGGGAGCTCCAGTTGTGAGCGTTCCCTGGCAAGCACGCGGTTGTGTGACATCCCAGAATTTGACCGTCTTGTCCTCGGAGCACGTAACCAGTTCATCCACGCGCTGCGGGTGCCAGTCCAGTCCGTAGATCTTCTGCATGTGCGCTGTGATGAGCACCTTGGGCGGTACAGTCTTCTCGCCGCTGGTGCGCATATCCCACACACGCACTTCATTGTCGTGGGCTGTGGCAAAGGACGTGGCGTCCACATGGTTCCATTCCACTTGGATCACGCTCGTATTGTAGGCGTTGAAGGTTTGGACGGGTCGTTGTGGGAAGCGCAGATCCCACAGCAGCGTCTTGGCGTCCGCCGAGCACGTGGCCAACAGCGACGGCTCCATGGGAGACCACGAGACGTCACTAACTGGACGCGTGTGCGCGCGTAACGTGGCAACCACGGGTTGAGTGGACGTCTGCGCTGTCGCCTTGGAGCTTGACCCGTTGTGGGTGTGTTTGTGGCTACCGTAAGAGCTTGACGCGGTGGATGAGGAGCCCTGGCCGATTCCTACAGAGACTACACTGGCAGATCCGCTCCCAGCGTTGTCCATATCCCAGATGAGCGTGTGGCGGTTGGACGTGGAGGCCACGCGGCTCTTGAAGAGCGTGTGCGGGTTACACTTGACCACGGCCACTTCCAGCTTCGTCTGGTGGTGCAGCGTGGCTGCCTGCGCGAAGGGCGCCTCCAGATCCACCACGTGGAGCCCCCTGCGACCTGCCAGCACGGCTAGAGAGCCCGTGGCGTCCACGCTCAATGCACTAGCGTTCAGGTCGTGCCGCGCCGCCACATTGCTGTGGATGGTGCTGTTGCTTTCCCCGCTGAGTGAGACGCCTTGGGAGCTTGAAGCGCCGCTGGTAGCCTCCGACACACCTGCGCGACCGCCGCGCGGGCCTTTCGGGGGTCTACGAGCCGCGCCATCGCCTGCAGGGCCATCGTAGCCGCGTCTGCCGCCGCCCGCCGCCATGAGGGCTGCCTGCTATTCGCCCGAGAGATGCCTCCGGGAGTGGAGAAGTGGGGTGTCGGCGTCAGTCTAATTGGCTGAATTTGCTGGCGTTTCGGCCAATCGTCTTATGGTGCTACAGAGCGCTGATCCTGTCCGCAACTTCAAGGCAAGAAGAGCTGAAGCCATCTACCTGGTCCTCTGCCTGCGGCTGTGGCTGCGGCTGTGACTCGCGGCCAAGAGCGGAAGCGTGGGAGACATCAACAGCTCAGCCGCGCGTGCGGCAACGCGTGCGGCTATAGCAGCAAGCTAGCAGGGGTGCACGCAGACACGGCCAGCACGGGCGAGGACTGCTCGTCAATCGGGAAACCACCCTCAAGGACACAACGTACGCTTGAATTGCCAGAGTTCAAGTGGCTTACAACCCCAACTACTTGCAGCTCGATCCCTTGGCGACGCTCGTCTCCCACGGCCAGCCTGCAATGGATACTTCTGTCGCAAGACCGCCCTCTACTTCTGCAGGATAGCGCGCACACTGGCGCTCCGTTCATGCAGCATCTCCGAGAGTCGCGACTGCAGCGCTCGATAGGACTGCAGCACGTTGTTGCGCGCTTTGCATCGTGCTAGCTCCCGCGGAGAAGCCGCGTCGGCACTCTTCTCTACCGCCGGGAAGCTCAACGCCGCCACGTGCGTCTCCAGCGAGGCGAATGCCTCCTGCATGTGCTTGAGGAGACTGCGCAGGGCGTTCGCCGCGGCCGCCACAGCCTCGCTCTTTTTGCCTTTCTTCTTGGCCATCGCCCGCTGCGCCAGTGCCAAGGCGCTCACAGCCGAGAGTCCGCCATCCAACAGCAGCGTCGACAGCACAGACAGCCCATAAGGAGACAGCGCCGTCTCGGAAGACGTAGAGTCAGTAGACACCAACGCTGCGCAGAGCTTCTCCACGATGGCTTCAAAGTCGCTCTGGAGCTGCGATACAGCACCGTCCAAGTCGGCCGAAGTCTCAGCGCTCTGGTCGTGAAGCGCAGCCACCAAAGACGTAGATACCGCCACGGCCTGCGAGCTCCAGCGCCAGAGCTGTTGATGCAGGGCAGCGTCCGTCGCGTTCACTGTGGGCATGAGCTTCAGCTGTGTCAGGAGCTCGTCGTGATCCTTCACCAAGATCGTCGACGTCTCCACGTCCGCCTGCGACAGACTGGAGAGCAACTTGGGCACCAGCGCACGCAGCTTGAGCCACTGCACAGATGACACGACGTCTGCCGAGCGATCGCACTCCACCAGGGCCGCTCCGTCCTGCGAGAACATGTCGCCTGTGGGGATCTGCGGCTCGGGCGTCCAGTGCACGACCACCTCGCGGTGCTGATTGCGAGAGAGCTGAGCACCGTCGGACGCCAGCAGGTTGTCCAGCGTCGTGACGCTCTCTTGGAAAGCAGCAGATCCCACCAGGTCGTGCAGCTTGGACGGCCCCAGCGCCAGCGCGTCCAGCAGCTCCAATTGCAGTGCCTCGCCTTTGCTGATAGCCAGCGTGTGCGACTTCTGCATGCGCTTGTGCAGGAAGGACGTCATGTCCACCACCTTGGAGTACACACCCAGACGATAGGCGCGTGCAATGTACTCAGGCGTGTCGTTGGCTGTAGTGCGATGCAGCCGCGAGATGCTAGCCGTGAGTGCCCGTGCCTCTGGGACCTGACACAGATTCAGCAGTTTGTCCAGCACCAGGAAGGAGAGCGAGTCCAATTGCACGTACTTGACGTCCAGCTCAGCGTGACGACTCAGCATGGCCTCCGCGGCGCCCAGATAACCGTACACGCGCGAGAGCAGCAACTTCATCTGGAAGTTGTACGCGCTCTTCTCCAACCCGTACTCCAGCAGCGCCGCCGCACGCTCCAAATACTGACGTTGGCTGTTCGTGCGCTGGCAAACGTCCAGCAAAAAGTGCACAGCCAGCAGCAGCAGGTCGTCCGTGGGCTGCACCTCACGCTGGCCGCCCGTGCTGCCTCCGTTGAGCCAGCTCGTGGCCTCGTACTCGGCTTCCAGCTCCGTCACCAGACGCTCCAGGTCCGCGACAGAGAACTTGTCGGCGTCCATGTAGTACCCCAGGAAACGCAGCGTCTTGAGAGCTAACAGACGTCGGCTCAGTCGATCCCGCGCTTCCTTACGAGCTGCGTCGTCCTTCTCCGACGTCTCCGACACACACGTCGAGTCGTCCGAGAGTTTGCAGACGTGAGACACCAGTGTGGTCTTCGCTGCCTTCGAGACGACGCTGCTGTCACGCAGATACAGTGCCAAGAACTGCTTCAGGTCCGAGAAGCAGCACGTCTTCGAGAAGAAGCGCGCCATGTAGCCAGCAAGGAGCTCCTGTAGTTTGCCCTCCGTCTGTGTCAACTGCTCCGTGGACGCTTTGTCCGCCTGGAGACGCTGCAAGATTTCACTATTGACGTGGATGATCGCCAGCGCTGGACCGCGGTTGCGCTCATTGCCCGGCCGAGACTCGAGCTCCGTAAGGAAGCTCGTAAGCTCTTCGCCCAGCGCCAATAACTCCGTAGTCGAGCAAGACGGTTGCTCCTGGAAACGTGCGGCGATGTACTGCTTGAGGAAGGTCCAGTCGTCAGCGTTGTGCTTCTCCAGCAGCTCGCGCGTGGCTGCAGCACAGCGCGTCCAGTTCTCCACCTTCTCGGCCAATGTGGCTTCCAGTGAAAGGCGATCGATGGCTTGCATGGGGCCCAACTCAATGTCCTCGTCGTAAACGCCTTCCCCTTCTGCAGCTCGGCCCTTAAGCGACGCGTCTCCACGCTTGCGCGCCTTGTTCTCCTCCTCCGCCTTCTGCTTCTCCGAGTCTAGATCCGACTCCGCAAACTCGTCGAAGGCTTGTAGCGCATCCACGTGCTTGTTCTGCAGCTGCATCATGAGCACCGTAAGCTGCAGCGCCTCGCCGTCGCGCGTGCCGGCGTCGCGTAAGGCCTTGAGCAGCATCTTCTCGGCCAGCGCCAGCATGCGCACGGGGGTACTACCGTGCTCCACCTGCAGCATCATACTGAGCGCGGCCCAGCAGACATACTTGCTGTTACCAAAGGCCTTGTACATCTTGAGCGCCGTCTGCTGCTGCTTGAGGAAGTCTCCGCGCCGCGCGTAAGCCACGAAGAGCGACTGGAAGAGCTCCTCGTTGGGTGGACTGGCGACGGCGCAGGCGTGCTCGAAGGTGGGAAGCATCTCGTGCTCGCAGCCGCTGAGCTTGAACACGAGGTTCATGGTGCTCAGCAGCGTCTCGTCCGTGGGCTGCTTGCGCTGCAGACGGCGGCAGATGTCCAGCGCCTCGTCCACGCGGCCCGTGCGCTCGAGACAGTGTGCCTTGAGCACCAGCACGATGTCCAGCTGCGCCACACGCTTGTGCGCGCACAGCTTGATGGCCGCCTTGTACTGGCGCGCGTCGATGGCGTCGTAGATGGGCCGCACGTAGCGCGCCATCACGCGCGCGCCCTCGTCCGCCATGGCTCTCGCTCTGGGTTCGCTCTTCCTGGCTCGGATGGATGCAAATGGACCCGGGGGATTGCCGCCTGGCAGGCAGGAGATTGGCGAACCAGGGAAGCGGTACACGTCCAGCAAGGCACCAATGCGAAGCGGCCGAGCCCATCGTGTACTGATACGAAACTAGCTCCCAGAGACAAGGATACGCCACGAAGAGCCCCAGTGTACTGAAAGCAGGTCAAGATGGCTCGACAGGCCTGCCTGACCTCCCGATCCAGGTCACACTGCCAAGCGCCCAGAGCGAAGCAAGCAGGAAGACATGGCGAGCAGGATGGTGCTGCGCGCAATGCGCCGCGGCCCGCTGGCGGCGGGCGCCCGCGCGACGCGCCGCGCGTTCTCGGACGGCCCGGTGCACGACGCGCCCGTGGGCGGCCGCCGTACCGACAAGATCGGGGTGCGTGACAGTGAGAGTAGCAGAGGCGCCCGAGTGCGGGCTTTTGCCGGTGCTGTGTGCGAGTTGCTTGATGAGCACGCGCGAGACTGACTGGCGGAGGCTCTTGTGTGTCTACGTGGACGTGCAGCCTATCACGTGGAGCGGACTCGCGCTGGCGGGCGTGGTCGGTAGCGGTGCCGTGTACTACTACTACACGGAGAAGGACCGGCTGCAGACGCAGAGTGAGTCGGAGTTGTTCGTTGCAATGGCTGCGGGTTTGGAAGAGCAATGGTGGCTGACGCCCTTATGCTGTACTGTGACCTGCTGTGCGGTGCAGCCACGTCCAAGGTGACGTCGGTGGGCAAGCCGCTTCTGGGCGGGCCCTGGACGCTCGTGGATTGTGACACGCGTCGTGCCGTCACGGACGCGACGTTCCGCGGCAAGCACACGCTGCTCTACTTTGGCTTCACGCACTGCCCGGACATTTGTCCCAATGAGCTGGTGCGCATCGGCAACGTGCTGGACAAGCTGGAGGCGGAGAACACACCCGAGGTGGTGCCGCTTTTCGTGAGCGTGGACCCGAAGCGCGACACCATTGCGCAGATGCAGGCTTACAAGGCAGACTTCCACCCCAAGTTCAAGATGCTCACGGGCACGCGCGACCAGGTGGCGGACATCACCAAGGCCTACCGCGTCTACTTCTCCAAGGCGGACGAGAACGAGGACGATGACGACGACTACCTTGTGGACCACTCCATCGTCATGTACCTCGTGGGTCCGGACGGTGAGTTCCTCGACTTCTTTACGCAGTCGGCGCGCGTGGACGACATCGCCAACAATATCAAGTCGTATTTTTAAGACAACCAGCGAACGGAGCCACCGCGAGGCAGTGAACGTCGAGTGCATGCGCCGTTGAATCAGCAGCCAGCAGGAGATTGGTGCTTGCCTTCCACCGCGCCAATAAACAATACACCCAGCCTTTGAGCGCGGCAAACGAGTGCAGCGTCCATGGTAGGTGGCGGCAGATTCATTGGAATCAGCAGGAAGCACCCACGAAAAGTAGTTGAGGTGGTCAAGCGAAGCACGATGATTTCGCGCCCCTTTCTCGAGCAAATTGTGCGTGCCCAGCTTGCGCAGGCAGTGCCTACTACGGAGCATATCCCGTGTCTGGACTGTCGCCCACACTCGTCGCGCGGTGAAGCCACCCTCGCGTTCGCTCTCTATGCTACGTTCAGGATACGAGCTAGATGTCTACAATGCGTGGCTGGAGAGTACAGCAGCCAACAGCACCACGTCTAGAGCCCCTGTGGTGCCCTACGCGACGCCACTTTGAGGCGGTACAACACCGTGACCGGGTGAAGGTTTCGTAGAGTGCAGGGCTAAACCTACTTCTCCTCGTCGTGAAAAACCTGTCTATTGAAGGTATGCACGTGGTGAAGCGCGTTTGGGCGAGGAGTTCTTCAACAGCTTGCAGATCAGCGTGTGGAGGTGCCGCCACTTCGCCACGACTGGGCGGTGCTGGGCCGAGAGTTTGACGACCAACGCGCGCGCGCATGATCTTCCCAGAGCCTGCAGCACGAGGCCATCTGCCGCACGAAGTGTGGCGCTGGCTCACAATTGAGCCAAACCCGTATCGGACTGATTCCCGTGCGTATGCTCTGAGAAACAAGCGCCACTCACAGCAAGGATGCCACAGAAGCAAGAGCGCGCCTCCTAGCAACCGACCCGTAGCCGGCCCCCGCCCTGAAACTCCGAAGAGGACGCCCCCGTGATTCGCGTCCGTCCTCGATCATCGCAAGCTGGGTGCTCTTGAATTCAGCCTCGACTCGTTTGCGAGCGTCGTGCATCACGAGGTCTAGAAACTCGTCCTCGGTCATCCACGCTCAATCAAATTTGAGTCTGCGTAAGATGCTCATTCCGCTCCACTATCCGATAGCCAGCATTTCTCGCTCAGTTGTGGCTGTCTCCCTTGTGTCATGGCGGGCAGCGCGGCTTCAGCTTCAGCCATGACCACAGTCAGCAGGTCGAGGCAATGCAACTGAGACGTGATAGCCCCTATCACTCCACGCTCGCATGTCTGAGTTGTAGAGCAAGAGTGCGTGACCAGACCACGCAGCTAGCAAGCGTAAGTGGCGGGTTGAGAGCAAAGGAAATCGAACGAGCACAGCAGGACGGACAACACGGTAGACTCGCGAGGCTGGTGTGCTTGTGCTACGCGCGGCAAAAGGGACGTGCCAGCCTCGGAGTCTTGCAAAAGCGTGCAGTGCTGACAGCTGCCGGCTCGTTTTAACCAAGCCCAGGAATGAAGCGGGGGTGCTCTGGCGTGTCTTACTATGCGCTTTCACGCGCGTAAGCCGAACCTTCGATCTTGTGGCCATGAGGTTTCACTCGGGCATCGTCTTGGCAAGAAAAAGCTACGTGGAGACTCGCCGGAAGTCGTGTGCTCGGCTCGAGCGAGGAAATGCGCCCTCCGTGCGGTCATGCTCGCCGATCTCGTCTTCTGGACTGATCGATGCCTCCAACATCTGGCTGGGGCGGCGGAGCTTCAAGGCGGAGTCCATCGTTGAAATCGGGCGTGGCAGCTTGCGCGTGGTCTCAAACCTCCAGTCTTACCGAAAGTGTTCCCGGCAAAAGCCATCTCTGCTTCTAGACGCCCTCTTCTTCCAGCCGTCGACCTGCAACGCACTCCCCTGCCAATGTTTGGCAACTTGGGATACGCCATATCGATCCAGAGTGAGCACCACAGAGGCCACGGGATTTCACAGCGCACACACACTTTCCTATCTTGCACTCGATCGGAGGCCCGCGCTTCCGCTTCATGCTGGTAGGAGAATCGTCGAAAACCAGTCCGCCGTAGTATCTGAACTCCCACCGCGAGTTGTTCGCCAGCAGGATAAATCCAAATTGGCCATTGATCTAGCCGAATCGCCACCGCTAAGACAGCAAAGCCTATGCAGCTCGGGCGGAAATGCTGTTTCGCGCGGCCAGCGTGGTGAACTATGCGACCGCAGTAAAAGCACTTACAGCCGACAGAACGCTTTTCGCCTTTGAGAGGTGGCGTGGCCAGCACCTTAGTCCGCTCTTTTTCGCACGCTGCCACGGTCGCTTCCCAGTCTTGCGAATTCATGTGCCGTGGCTCCAACCCAAAGTCGTCGAGGCGGGGGGCTCTCCAGTCACGCTCCAACGCTATTTCCCAATGCTGTCGAGTCGGAAACCAGTGCTTCACGCAGCGGAAGTGCTAGTCTCCATGTAATTCAAACCCAAGCTGAAGCAGTTTGCAAT
>JAADYK010000980.1:0-12200 GCA_023338225.1 Halophytophthora batemanensis | reverse complement strand
GAAGAAGCTGGTGCGACGGACGTCGATGAGTGAGTTGGAGTTAAAAATGGAGTGAGTGCGCATGAGGGGGATGAAATTGCTGTGGTCGAGACGAAGGTCTACGAGCAGGACAGTGACGACAAGTCGTCCTCCATATCCGCCGCTAGCGCACGCGGCTACTGCTTGGAGCTCTTGCAGTTTTTTATCGAGTGTCCAGGTGACACTGCCGAGGAGGTAGTTGGTCCGGATAGAGTAATGGCTTGCGGTCGAAGAGAGGTAGTGAAGCGCAATGTCAACCTATGATACTGGATGTTTGCAAGACCGGTATACGATAAAGGATCATTTCCCTCGTAACCTGACACACAATTATCTGGAACATTGCAATTTGAGAGAACCAGGTGTGCGTCAGGAAGCGAGAGTTGATCTGTATCAGCAGCTCTTCCAGTGGTTGGGCAATTTCAGTCACAGCTTCAAGTGAGGATTTTGCACTGCTGTACCGCGGCAATGCCGTCGAAACCCGCGATCTTCGTCGCGAGATCGAGATGTGTGGCCGAGGTGTGCGGCCGAGGTGTGCGGGCGAGGTGTGCGGCCGAGGTGGATCTGACTGGCACGCTCGTGGTCCCGAGCACTCAGCAAACCTTCAACAGTGATGACACCCCTTTTTAAATACTAGGTTTGGGCGTTTGAGCGTGAAATCTCAGTTGGTATAATCTCCCTTCGACGCGGCATCACCGCGCAGCTCGCGCAAACCGCGTACATGGGTGTGCACGAGACCATCCTCGCGAGCTGGACAAGTCCCAGGCCGCTCGTCATGAACTGACTGTTGTCCGAACGTCGGGCATGACCAACGCGGTTGTGCCACTAAGGACTCAACCTAAATCGGACACCCAACGCACACCGCCAAACGAAAAGCGAGCGAGACTCGAAGGGCCCAACCGGAGTCACACCCCAGTTTCGGCCTCCATCCATCGATCCGCGGCGTTGAGCCAGTCGTGCCGAAGTATTTCACGTACAGGCATTCTCAGTGCTGCAGCCGGTCAGACAACATCGCGAGCGTCGGCGCCACGAGTCGCGATGAAGCCCATGTGACCTAAATGGTCGCTTTGGCTTCGGGCTGGGGTTCGTTTGGCCAACGCCAACCGAGTTCAGCTGTCCCTGCTGGGCAACCTGTCATTTTACTCACTTGTTACTTGGAGGGCTCCTCCATGGACTCACAACGGCCATCCAAACCCCTGAGGTCGCCCTTCATACACTTCTCGCCCTTCTTCCAGTTGGCGCAGCACACGTCGCCGTGCTCCTCATGAAACTGGAAGGCCTTGATAAGCCACGACACCTCGACCCGTTGCAACCAATGGACAGGTCGTTGGTGGTGATTTGGTGTCAAGTGCTTGCTCCGTCCAATCTGCGCGGTGCTGGGTGCGTGACTCAGTAGACGAAGCATTAGCCCACGCCTCCTGGGCCCTGCTGCACGCAATCTGCCCGCAGTTTGCAACGCGCTGGCCCCGATCTCTCTGCTGCTTGGCTGCTACCAACTTACCACTGAATTTCCACGAGATGCCAGCACATTTTTTGACATTCACCCTCCATTTTTCCCGACGCCAACGCTCCATCCTGCCATGGATCCCGACCGCGCAAGACCACGAATCTTCCGCTCGCTCTAGGCGGATCAAAGACACGTCGTAGTTCCAGTGGGAGGAGCACTCCACGAGGAAGGCATGCTCGTGCTGCACGAGAACCAACCACAGCCTCGCCACCGAGAAGGTCTTCTCATGCTCGCACTGCAGTCTAACGCTCGGCCACGGCGTGAACGCCGCGCGCAGCATCTACCTGAAGAACGAAACCTGCTCAGTCGGGTTCCTGGAGTCCGTGCGCCCGGAGATGCCTACTCCCCAGTGTTAGGCGCGTGGGGGCTTGCTCCCCTGCACCGACCCGAAACAGGAAACAGTATGTCTCCTAGGGGCAGGACGGTACTCGGGTATCTCGTGGTAACTTCGGGACATATCGAGGCGAGTATTGCGACGCTTCAGACTCCATGCCAACTGGTTGCAAGCTCAGCGCGCACAAGGATGCATCTCGGCGCGCATGACGTTATTCTCGACCACGGTGCGTTGTCAAACCCGGAAGCGGGGTGCTCTCAATCTTGCACGCCCATCTTCCTTTGCTTTCTGAAGTTTGCCGCATGTCAATGTCATTGCTGCCAACTCGCCTTCCAGCACAAAATCACTGCCAGAAGTCACTTGTGGCGGTCACTGTGAGACAACGGCTGGCTGGCAACAGCAGAAGCCCCGTTGCGCGCTCGTGGACCAAGCAGCTGCTGCAGACATGTGCGATGTGCGACGTGGGCCACGCACGAGATGCCTCCCAGGCAGCTTGGATTCCTCGGCGTGCCAGCTGCGCCACTCTGCTGCTTCGTCGCTCGACTGGGCGCCCACAGGACCCCCGGACAAGCATCGCAGTGGTCCGGGGGCGCCGTTGCGGCCGTCTGTGCGCAAAGCAGGGCTTTGACTCCAGTTCCGTGTCGCTTCGTACGCGCGGAGTCAGGTCGTCGTATCCATCAAATGGCTCCGCTCGACCAATCCCATCCGCGCGATTGTTCCGACGATCCCCGGCGCCACGCCATTGGCTCTGCGCGCTAAGCAGCGCGACTGCCAACTGCCACGCACGCCGCGTAGCCGCTCGCTTGACCTGCGGTGGCGCTTCGAGCTCCACTCAGCCAGACTGAGACATACAGCACGCCTCCCTCGTCTTACCAAATATCTGCATCCGTTCTCGAATCAAATCGCTCGCGTTACGCCAGTCCGAGCCCGACGTTTTCAACGCCACACGGAGCTTTTGCTGCGGCCATTTCACCGTGAAACAATCGGCCATTCTGCAATTTGCAGCCCCAGGTCAAGAGCAGTCCTCACCTTCGCTTCAGCACTGCTCGACGAGACTCGGACACTTCACGCAACACAGCGTAGCCAGAAGCAGCACACTTCGGCCAAGATGGTAGATAGCACCGTCGTCCTCGTGGTGCGGATCCTCGCCGGCTGCGCCACCATCACCATGGTGTCCAGCCCGTCGCTCCTGATGCGGCGTATCTGCAAACAGAAGCACGTGGGTGTGGCGTCGGTCTTCCCACTGGCCGCTCTGCTGGCCAATTCACACATTTGGTACGTTCCCGGGTCTGTTGGTTTGTATTCATCTGCTGGTGAGATTGGCTGTTGACACGAGTGGACTGACTCGTTGATTCGCTCCACGTCTGGGTGTAAACAGGATGATGTACGGCTACCTGACCGAGATCTACTTCCCCATTTTCTCCTGCTTCCTGTACGGCGACCTCTGCGCGCTGACCTTTATATTCATCTACACCTACCACACAACTGAGAAGCGCTACGTGGCCAAGGTCGTGGGGACGGTCGTATCCATCCTACTGGTTGTCAGCCTTTACGCCATCCTCGGCGGACTGGGTTACACGGGCCAGACACGCGAGGATGTGGGCACAGTGGTGGGGCTGATAGCCGATGTGGCCGGCATCTGCCTATATGGCGCGCCCATGGAGAAGCTCATGCAGGTGCTCAAGCACAAGTCGGCCGTGTTCATCAACGTGCACATGGTTATCGCGGGCTTCGTCAACAACTGCATCTGGTTCACATACGGCATGCTCATCACCAACTGGTTCATTATTGCGCTTAACGTGCTCTTCATCTGCCTCGGCATCTTCACGTTGTGCCTCTACCGCATCTACGACCCCAAGACGCACCCGTTCCACGACGGATCGGCCACGCATGTGGACTCCGAGGACGATGGCGAGATCTCCGTGGAGATTGAACTGTCGCCGCAGACCAAGGACAAGAAGATGCCCACGAATCTGCCGAGTCCCGAGTACTCGGCCATGCGCTCGCCGCTTAGCCCTCTCCGGCGCTAAGTGGGAGCCTTCGCCTCGTAGTTCATAGCAGTAGTATTTGCTATTTCTATCTATTCGCTAAACATTCGGCCATAAGGCTGCATCCTCATACGCGCGTGCATCAGCTCCCGTTCGTTTTCACTCTGTGCTGTCGGGCCGATAGACAGCCCCACGCTGCACAAGACAGTGCTCACTGGACATCACATCGCACTAAAGCTTCAACGCGCCCTGGGACCCAGAGTACCTCGGAGCGAGCTTCTAGCGTCGAGGAGTGCACACGATGAAGCAACGGAAGGATCCCAAAGAGGCGATATTGCACGTAGGTGCTCATGTGCGTGGTGCTACATTCTTGACGAAAAGCGGAGAAGATGGTGTTGTACCTCAGCGCGTGCGAAGACGCCATTGGCAGCCAAGAAGAGAAAGCAGACCTCTGTGTCGTCCCCAGGACCGCAGCGCAGCCGACACAGTGAGGGGCGGTGGCGCGCCAACCCTCGCACAAGGCGGCAATGTCCACCATCTGCAGCGCGGAGTGGCCTGGCCAGACCGCTCCTGGCTTTCGCCTCCTGATTGGTCGGTCGAGGTTGAAGAGGCGATGATGGCCTTTCGTCGCGTTGCTTGTCAAGCGCGAGCTCTCGATGGCAGCACGGCCGCGGCAGTTGTCAAACCAAAGCGTGCGAAACTCCACGTGCCAGCAGGATTTCCACGAGCCTTCGAGGAAAAGAGGCACCCGTGGCCGCGTTACAGGGCAGGGCTCGGTGGGCGTCCACCACCCCCAGTGGAGAGGCTGACGTGCAGCGAAGATTGTGGGCGAAGTGCACGCCAAAGTGCTCCCCGCCCCTGATTTATCGCTTCTCACAGGCGGGGCTCCCCGCGAAAGCGCATCATCGCCACCCAGCGCCTTTCGCGGGGTCCGTTTCAACGCACTGGATTGGCTCAAATGCCCCGAGTGCGCGCCCATTGGCAGAAAAGCGGGAGGGCGTCGCCGGAGCGGGTACTGTTTCTCATCTGCACCCCCATCCCGATCTGCCGAGTACTATGGTGAGATATCTAACACATGTTTGGCGGTACATGCGAGCACGCCCTTCAATCCGCGTCACCTCCCTGCAGGCTGGCTTTGGAGCTGCAGCGCCAACTCGGGGCTCACTTCCCAATCTTCTCGTGCCCCAGCAATCCCCCACCAGCTCCCGCAAGCTCTCGAGATGAAGTTCTCCGCCGTGATCGTCGCCGTGGCCGCCGCCGTCGTGTGCCTGGTGCAGCCCGCCGCCGCCGAGGAGCAGGCCGTCCACCTGCGCGTGCACGTGTCCAAGGACACGGCCATCTGCTACCTGCAGTGCGAGTCGGGCCAGTACTGCGCCAACGGCACGAACGAGTGCCGTGCTCCGGCCGACAACGGCGAGTGCTTCAACCCGGCCACGGGCGCCTTCCAGGACGGCTGCGCCGACGGCTTCACGTGCCAAAACGGCAAGTGCAACTACGCCTAAGCTAGCACGCCAGCTCGCAGCTTCGCTCCACGTCGCTGAGTCCAGCGCTGGCGTCGCGCGAACGCTCCTGCTTGTACGTTTGACGTCGGGCTTCCCTGTTAGGCACGGCGAACTGCTGGGCCAACGCCCGAGTATTGGCCCTAACTATCCATATATACCCGCTTCTTTCTCAACGTGTGTCCACTTTATCCCTGCTTCGCACCAGCAGCGCTCGAACGACGTACGGCGTAGCACCCAGCACCACTTGTCCGGTCACTGCGTGGGAGGCAGCTCCAGGTCGTAGTAGTCCACATGAGCTCCCGTCTCAAAGTCCCCGCTAAGCGCGAGCAGGACACCACGACGAGAAGACACCGCCGGCGGGATGAGCGTGCCCTGGGCCTTCATGTCCGCAAACTGCTGCTTTAGCGTCGGCTCCACACTGGGGGATTCGCGGATACTCTTCTGCATATCCGTATCCATGGGGCCCGGCGAGTAGGACAGCACGCGCACCTTGTTGCAAGCCGCCTGCTCGGCTGCCATCACGCGCATATGCATCTCCCGTGCCGCCTTGCTGGTGCAGTACATTGTATGCGTCTGGAACGGCTCGATGCCGCACAGCGACGTGATGTTGACGATCATCAGTTTCGTAGCCGACTCCACTGTCTTCGACGCCAGAAGCTCGGCCCGAGAAGCGCCGAACACGTCCAGGAACCGCTTGTTGAGCCACAGCACGGACGTGACGTTCAGCTCCCAGAACGTCGCGAGCTCAGCTGGAGGCGGACACTCCTGTGCAAAGCCCAGCGTGCCCAGCGAGCCGGCGTTGTGCACCAGGAAGAGCTGGTCGTACTGCTCCGCGGCCAGCTTTGTCAGCACGGCGTCGATCTTGGGCACGTAATCGCCGCTGTCGCTCAGGTCCACCGTCTGCTGGAACGTGCGAAGCGCACCAGCGCCTTGCTGCTGGTCTCGAGCCTCACGTGCTAGACGTGCTGTTTCGTCTAGGTCGCGCTCGCTGCGAGCCCACACGTACTGCTCGTAATGCGGAACAACATGTGCTAGTTAGACGTGTCGATGCAGACCAGACGTGCGGAGCTTTCCGCGGCGCAGAAAGAGAAGCCGACGCGGCGAGCAGCAAGTAGTGGAAGGTTCGCACCAGGTCCAGGTCCTGGGTCTGCAGCTCGCGCGCGAAGTCGAGCGTGAGGCAGCGGCCGAAGCCCCGCGAAGCGCCTGTGATCAGCACCGCCGCGCGCTTCATTCGGTTCGTCGTCGATCTCCCAAAACTGCCATTGATTTGCGGCCCCCCAAACG
This sequence comes from Halophytophthora batemanensis, assembly GCA_023338225.1. Taxonomy (NCBI): domain Eukaryota; phylum Oomycota; class Peronosporomycetes; order Peronosporales; family Peronosporaceae; genus Halophytophthora; species Halophytophthora batemanensis. The sequence goes on along the minus strand of JAADYK010000980.1, from coordinate 5,570 downwards.
GTTTTCTGGGGTGCAAACGTCGCGATTGGCTGAAAGTCGAGCTAGTCCGCACTTTTGGCCAACCAAGTGGGCCTCTACATCAGTGGGTGAACCTAAAGTCGCGCGGAGGCAGGTTCGCCTCGATATATCCCGAAGTCACCAGGAGATGCCCAAGTACCGTCCTGGACCTAGAAGACATACCGTTTTCTGGTTCAGGTCGATGTGTGTGAGCAAGCTAACACACACCTGACACCGCGGAGTAGGCGTCTCCGGGCACCCGGACTCCAGGAGCCCGAGTGAGCAAGTGTTCGTTCTCCAGATAAATGCTGCGCGCGGCGTTCACGTCGCGGTCAATCGTCAGGCTGCAGTGCGAGCACGAAAAGACCTCGCTAGCGAGGCTGCGGTTGGTCTCCCGCAGCACGAGCATATCTCCGTCATGTAGTACTCTTGCCACTGGAACCACGGCTTGGGTTCGATCCGCCTAGAACAGGCGGAGGCTTCGTGGTCTTGGGCTGCCAGGAGCCATGCCTTCCTTACACGCTCGTGGGCTGATCGCTCCCACCACGCCGGTCGATTCCCCCGTGGAAAGAAAAGCTTGGGCAGTGAACGAGGGGGTGGAGCGAAGAAGCCTTGCCGCGTGCTTGGGTGTGGAGACACAGAAATGGGTCGGCAGCAGCTCGCACAATGGAGATTCTAGCTACGAGAAACCAGGAGAAGACCAGCTAGTGGCAAGTGGTGCTCAAAATTTGGCTGTCTTCCTCGCAAGCGCCAAGCACAAGCTGCCTCCCATCGTCGTCCCAGTCCCTGCAGGTCGTGCTGCGCCGCGTGCAGGGATACGAGCCATGGTGCTGGTGTCCATAGGAAACTCGGTTGATTGAGAATCGCCGACTTAAATAAGACTACTCTAAGCATGCACGTGTGGCATCGCCGCTTCAGATGGCAGCATGGGCATCTCCCGCCTTGTTCAGCGACGAGTGGTCCACGCAGTAGTAGCCGTACTTCTGGTACGAGCGGCGACTGCAGCCCTCCAGCTTGCAGCGGTTGCCGCCGCCGTGCGCCCAGCAGAGGCCGCCCTGGGTCGACACCTTGTTGCAGTCGGGGATCTCGCAGATACGACCGCCGCCGTGCGACCAGCAGTGGCCGTAGCGCTTGGCCTTGCGCGTGCAGCCCTCGGTCGAGCACGTCTTAAAGCCGCCGTGCTGGAAGCAGCGCTTGTACAGCTTGGCGCGGTTTGTGCAGCCCGCGACCGTGCAGCGCGAGCCGCCGCCGTGACGCACGCAGCAGCCACGCGACACCGCGATGTTCTTGCAGCCCTCCACTTGGCACGGAGGCGTACGGGCCTTGCGTACGCGCGTCTTGCGAGCCGGCTTGGCCTTGGCCTGCGCCTTAGCCGCCTTGGTCGTGGACGCGGTAGTGGCCACTTCCTCCTCGGCCTCCTCCTCGTCGCTCGAGCACGACGACGCCTCGCTGCCGGAGCTGCTGCCTGAACCGCTGCCGGAGCTACTGCCCGAGTTGCTGGACGCCGCGCACAGCGCCGCCAGGGACAGCGACGGCAGCACGGTCTTCTTCTTGCTCTCCGTCGTGCTCATCTTCTCCAGTGGCGTGATGCACGACCCGAGCAGCATGAGAGGCGACAGGAACGCCGCCTCGGGGCTCTGCGCCGCTGGCACCCGGTGGAACACGGGCGGAGACATGGGCGGGGCCACCACGCGCATGCCGTGCTCAAAGTACTGCGCCTCGCTGGCGCTGGCGCTGGCGCTGCCCCTGCTGCTGTTGCAGGCGCTGTCCTTGCTGGCGCTGCTGCGCGGCGCCGCCGGGTTCAGCAGAAACGAAATGTCCGATTTGCAGCTCATTGCTCTGGCTCAAAGGGGTGCGTCGTAGCAGGCAAATCAAATTGTGCCACCTCCAGCCTCCGGCCTCGAGCTTCAAGCGCCGAGCCTCAGCGCTGTAGCCTGGGCTGGTGGCTCCCATGCAAAGCCCGCGTGCTCGAGGCCTGCGGCGCTTCGTGCGCGTGTCCTGGAGGGGCATAAGCGCGTCCAGGCGCTCGCCTTCTTTGTCGTTTGGCGGCCGCCAGCCAACCAGCGCCGAGCGCGCGCGTGGCTGCGCGCGCCCTGATTCGCTCCCGCGCGGCACGCGCTTTACACGCGCCGAGGCGCTGGATGTGCGGATCCCGTTGGTGCACGACGTTGATGCCGGAGACCGCGTCAAGCCGACATTCTGGACGACGACAGCCAGCATTCTCGCGCCAGGGCGTCGGCAGAGCCAAGTGCGCGGTGGGCCCGTGGCTTGCAAGAAGAGAAGAGAAGGAAGAGAAGGAGGAAGCCAGGTCGTAGTCGCAGCGCCATGCAGCCCGCCGCCGCCGCCTTCGTCCCCATGCCCAGGCAGGGGCTGGCGAAGGCAGGCCTCGCCCTTTTTTGGTGGTCAGCCGGTCCCACTGCGCTTGGGTGCCAGCCGACCCATACTGAACGCCAGTCAGCGGCGGTTGAGCGCCTTTCTCGCGTCTTTTTGCGGTGGTGGGCTCCAGGCAGCGCGCCAATCAGCGGCTTCTGGTGGTGCGCGCCGCCCAATCACCCCGGCCGAGACGCACGCCAGCGTGCCGCCACCACGGGCTCGAGCGTGCGCACCGCCGGTATCCGGGGCGGCACGCGTCCAGGCTCCCCAGACGGAGCACAGGAAGACCCGAGTCATTCCGTTGTCGTGATGGCTTGCGGACGTGCTGCTGGTGGATCCGGCCAATGAGCAGGCCGACAGCCACGCAGCGTGGGGTACAGACGGCGGGCGGTCGTGTCGGCGAGGCTGGACGTCTGGGTCTCCGTGCCGGAACGACCGGTGCATTTCGGGGTGCGCTGCAGACCCGGTGCGCCTGCCGGGCGACCGGAAAAGGAGGCGGTCATTGCAGAACGCAGCGCCCGCTAGCAGTGCGGTGGTGAGGCACGAGTCCGCACCTCGGCGCACGCTGCAGGCACGCGGCGGCCGGTCGAGTCCCGCGCAGGCGTGTGCCTCGTCCGGCAGGCAGGCCTCTCCGCAACGCGCTCACGAGTCTTCGCCACCGCCCGCGTCGTCATCTCAGCGATGGCGACGTCAGCCCCGACCCGAGGCTCTCGACACGATTGTTGACTCGGCTGCAGCCTAGACAGCTGGGCACGCTCCACTGCTCGCAGGCCCCTCGACAGCACGCGCCGAGGCTCGCTGTCAGCGGGATAGCCCAACACGCGCGTGCGCTCTTCCCGGACGATTTCATTGCGCTTGGACTCGCATGACATCACGAGTCCAAGTCGGGGGTGCTCGCGAGATACGCAAGACGAAGCGACTGCTGCGCGCTCGGCCTCGCGCGCTTCTTTGCCTGGACTCGAGAGAAGTGCGCTAGGAGTTCCCGACGCCTGGCGGCGCGATCGTGCGGCCGAGTCCGTCTCCTTGCATGTTCTCGCTGTTTTCCGGACTGGACGTCACCCAAGCAGAATTAACCCGGAGTATGGAGGCTTATGTGCCAAGCACGGCAACTCCGCCGGGCCTGCGTGGGAGCAAGTTCTGGTCTGGCGGCAGCATAGAAGCCCATGAAGCCAGGCGCATTCCCATCGATTGCTCGACGCGCGCACGCAGCAGAAATCCAGTGCTGTCTTTCGCACTCACTGCGTCTCTCTGTGAGTGTCGTGGAGGGGGAGAAAGCTTGTGCTTGTTTGATAGACAAAGGTCGCTCGACGACGGAAGCAAGTGGCAGCCGACGCTCTCGAGGCCGATATCTCGAGGCGTTAGCACTCGGCCCCTTGGCCTCCAGCACTCTCCGCTGTATCTCACAATGGCGCGTGTTGGTGGACGTCCTCCACTGGAGGGCGTGGACTCTTTTGCCGAGTGCGCGCCGTTGCATGTCTACCGCGAGCAGATCAGGCGGTGGCTGGTCGCTCCGCATCGCATCGCTGCAGCACGGCCAGTGGACGGGGGGAACCGAATAAGCCTCGGAGCTGGAGCCATTGGCACTGACACTTTGCTCGAATTCAGAGCTTCCAGAACGTTCAGGGAGAGTCTTCGGACTGCAAAACCGACCGGGCCGAGCAGATCCGCAGGGTCGGAAGGCGAGGCTCAAGACCACAGGTCTGACTAAAACCTCCTGCTCTTTCTCTCCTGCGCAGTCCCCACTCGGAGGAGTGTGGCCGTTGCTGCTGGGACACGGAGATCAGAGCACTTGTCGGTCACGCAGCTCGGCCCAACTGTCGTTGCTTGGCCGCAGCAAACGCTGCGTGCTGGAGCAGCCAGGTTGAGACCCCAAGAAGGCGAGGGCGCCCATGCAGACGCAGACGCAGACACACACGTGCATCGCAGACGTAAGCTGAAGCAAGCCATGCTCCTCGTCTCACCATGAAGCATGGCGGCCCACCCGGGGCGTTTTTGTCCGGATGCAACAGCCCACGACTGTCTCTCCATAGCCAACCTCTGTCACGAACCCACAAGGGCCACTTCCTCTTGGACACCAAGTATAATATGCCCTTTGAGAGTCTCGAATGCGACCTGGAGCAAGCTGTTGGAGAAGCTTATGCTGGATGCAAGTCACTAGAATGCTCTAAGGAAGGTTCTGTGCGCGCTCAGTGTGGCTTGACTTGGCTTGGCCCTGTTCACTTTCTCGCTCTAGGCGGAGGCGAGATGGCAGCCACTTCGGCGCGCAAGGACGCCGTCAATGGCGACGCTGCGGGCCCTGCGGCGCCGTCCGCGCCTGCCGCGGCCGCTTCTGAGGCACAGCAGTGGGAAAAGCTGAAGTCGCGGCGCTGGGCGCGCGGCACGGAGCTCACGGCGGACGTGCAGGACCTGGCGCTGCGCGCCGGCAAACGCGCGCGCGTGGCCACAAGCGGCGGGAGCTACAAGAAGTTCCTGTGCTCCAGCACGTCGCCCTGCACGTGGGTCATCCATGCCGTTTGCTCTCGTCCACGTCGGGCTCGTCGCGGCGATGCAGCGACTGGTACAGCCGAAGAACCGGCCACGCGCTTCTGGCACGTTACCTCGGGCTCATTGACGCATGCGGAGAACTGCGATAGCGTGGCGCGACCCACAGCGCGACAGCTGCGAGCCAGCAGTCTACTGCGCTCTGCAGTGGAAGCGGACATGCGCGTGTCCTCAGCGGAGCTGATGGCGCAGTTGGAGTCGTGCGGGACGCTGCGCTGCAGCAAGAGCATGGTGTACAAGGCCAAGAGTGAGCTGTTGGACGCGCTGGAGGCCGCCCAGCGCAGCAGTGAACCTTCTGCGGCCGCTTGTGAGTCCATGCAGCATTTGCCAGGGTATCTATCGCAGCTGCAAGCGCTCAACGCCCACGTGGCCGTCGCCATCGACACGGAGCCAGCGTCATCGCCTCCAGAACCCAACGACGTGGTTAAAGCAACAAGTGACGGTGGAGACGCAGTAGAAAAAGGTGAAGCATCTGGAAAAGGCGGCGATGTACGCTTTGTACGTGCATTGCTGGCTCTAGACCCGACGGGCGTGTGGAGCCAACAGAGCGTGCTGGGCCTGGACAGCGCCCAGATGACACACAACAGCTACGACGGCACCCTGTTGGCTCTGATAGGCCGCGACGGAGACCTTCAGCCAGTGCTTCACGCCGTGGCGCT
>JAADYK010000979.1:0-12202 GCA_023338225.1 Halophytophthora batemanensis | reverse complement strand
CCAGGTATGCTCGTCGCGTTCGCTAACTCTGCTTCTGCAGATACGTAAAGAGGCCGCGCATCATGACCTTGGCCTCGCCCAGCGCCTCGCCGGCGATGTCACGTGCCGTACTCGTGACGGCCTTGGCATTGTCCAGCGTGGGCATTGCCAGCGTCTGCGCTTGCTGCACCGTGTCCTTGACGCGAGAACAGCAGCGCGCCAGACAGATTGTAAATCTGACCGACGCTCTCCACCACGACCGCTTCTTGCGCTGATGCCGCCTTTGTGACTTCCTCTCTCCGTATCACTTCATCGTGCTTGTTGATGGCTGTCGCGTTGTCTTCCCCTTCAGCATTTCGGGTGATACTATTGACTGCAACCACGTAGCCCTCCGTCGATAGCCCCACGTGTGAGAGCTCAGCGTGCTTCGTTATATCAACACTAGTAAGTGCAGGCTCGAAGATGAATGTCCCAGGTATGTGCTCACGCAGCAGTGGGCTATGGATCGAGCTTCCCCACGAAGAATTTGAAATGGCTGCGGGAACGCCTAGGCATGTGCGAGAGCAAGTTCACTTTCACACACAAAAGTCGTCAAAGTACCAACGTACCATCCTGTTACGCTTTACATCTGCAGCTTTTCGCCTTCTCGTGCAGTGGACTGACCACCGTATCGGACTTTGCAAAAGTGGGGGACCTTGCCGAACGCGCGACACGGGCTGTTGGGATGCATTCGCTGTGGATCTACTAGGACCTAGATGCAGCACAGCAGAGGAAGCCAGGGGAAGGAATCGGCTACGTTTCCATATTGCTGCTCATTGTCCCATTTGCTATCTCGAGGGTATTTGGCTACACAACACCCCCATTAGCCTTTGGTTGTTGGTTCGAACCTGCTAGTTCACCATGGTGCGAGGCTTCTTGGGGACATGGGCGCTATTTGGCTAGAACACCCCTTCGCTCGGTTATAAATGGCTACACCTCCTGAAGTGGCTACATATTTATGCAGGCATTCAGCCCACCTTGCACAACCAACGCCAAAATATTAGCGCCAGGACTTCAAACCTGTACACGCGCCACTACGCGCTGGAGCATGGCAGACGCGCGTGGCGTTCGTAGGAGGTCGTCGAAGCCCGAGCGCTGGTGGTGGCAGGCCGAGCCCGAGCCGACTGCCGAGCCGTCATCGGCTGCCCTGGCACGTCACCGCGCTGTGCAGGAGCAGTTGCTGCGCTTCGACCAGAACGCGTGGTTGGCCAAGCATGCCAAGCAGCGGCGGTTCCAGTTCTCGGCGGCGCAGAAGCGCATGCTGCGGCAGTGGTTTGACGCGCTGGATGCGGACGGCTCAGGCAAGATCTCGGTGGAGGAACTGGAGGACCCGATGCTGTCCATCGGGATCGTGAACGACACACGCGAGATCCGCGAGATCGTGTGCAAGCTGGACAAGGATGCCAACGGGCAGATCGACTTCCAGGAGTTCGTGGACTTCCTTACACCGCACGCCAGGCGCAACAAGGCTCGCAGCCCGGAGAAACACGAGCTCATGTTTCAGCAACTCACGCAGAAGATGGAGCACCAGAGCTCCGGCTTTCTGGAGATCAATACGCAGCTCTCCATGGAGCGTCGTCGCTTTATCCTCGACTCTATCACTAAATTCCCTGCGCAGTCCATCCAGGAGGACCTGGCCGAGCTCAAACGCTCCAAGGCCAGCAAGTCAACAGCCAGCAGCGTTGCCTCGCTTGGCAGTGCCGCCACTACTGTCCCCAGCACGTTCGACTCAACCTTCGCGGAGCCCACATCACCCTCCAAGTCACGACACAAGAAAGCTGTGTCCAGGAGGACTAAACTGGCCGCGCTGGCCGTGCGCCACCAGGAAGAGATGCGATTTCAGGCACTGGAGCAGGTTTTCCTCCGCAACAGCGCCCTCAAGGTCCGTGCTCTTCTCGATCTGTTTCAACTACTATTTTCCGAACGTCAGCGACGTGCTGACTATGGTACGGTGTGTGGTCCTTCTGTCGCGGGGTAATACCGATTGTAGAGACTACAGGCGTTGCCGGCTTCATTACAGGGGACTCCTGTGGCCAGTAGGCGCACGCAACGTCGAATGCAAATGCTTTCACCTCTACCAGCCAGCGAGAAGCCCAGCGAGACATCCGACAAAGCCGTTGGCAAAACCAACGACGTCCTGCGTGGCTCTGACTCGAGGGAGAGCGTCGAAGCGGCTAATCGACGAGCGACTGCAAAGCTGCTCGAGAAGTCCGGCATGAGCACATACACCCGCGCGCCGGCCACGCCTACACAGTCCGCCAGCATGCCAAACCTGCCTCCGCACGACAATGGTAGCGGTTGATCGGGCCCAGTCTAGTGCACCCGGTCTCTTGACGACCTCGCTTGAAACTACCAGCTTGAAAGCACGGATGTCAGACGCTCTCAGGTTCAAGCCCTGAGTGGCACCGAGCGAGATCAAGCACGGCTGCCGGCTCCTGGTCGACAAAGCGAGCACAGCCCAGATGGCACTGCCACGAGTCCGGATCGGAAGCGACCGAGTCGCGGTGAGTTTGAAAGGAGCGAGCGGGCCTGGAATCTGCTGTTGGGGACCACAGCTCGAGCTTCGAATGCTCACTGGCACGGTGGCGGGTTCGAGGATACGGAAGCAGGAGTCTGCAGACGCGAGCGCTGGGTTCTCTTGCCCGTAGCCCCAGAAGCCGGCGCCTGATGTTCGTGATATGTGCCGCGTGGTGGCATTGCCAGCCGACGAGCGGGAAGCGGCTGGTCTCGTCGTGCTGGCCTCGTGGTGCTGGCTAGCTGGCTAGCTGGCAACGTGGCGGGGTGGCGAGACGCAGTGCAGGTTGGACTGGCAGCAGGATTGTGCTTGCAGCTCTTGTGATCCCTTTGGCGAATCTGCACGTGGCCCGAGGGGATAGAGGAAGAGCGCCATGGCGCAGGAGAAGCCAGGACTTTATAGCCTGCCAGCTCATATGCGTCTGGTAAACCTGAGTGGCGGGCCAGCGGGGTTCTGACTCCTAAAACGCATATTTGCTTGGGTTTGCCCAGGTGTTAGACAGCGGCGTGCAACTGGTTATTTGATGCGGGTTTCTACGCCCCCTGAGATGTCTGCTTTTCGCTTCCTTGTAAACCCTCCTTTCCGGGTTTTCAGCGGCTAGGCGCTAAGCAACCCCGGCATTTAGCAGCGCCAGGGCCTATTCATTCCCAGTAGACTGTAAGAAGCGATGGTTTCTAGACCACAACGTCTACTGCAGGAAAGAGTTCGTGCTGACTAGAAAGAGGGAAAGGGCAGTGGCCTGCCTCGCTGTGATTGGCCGACGTCCGGAGCAAAAATCCGTTTCCCCCCAGCAAACCTCAATACTCTCTGATACCGCATACCCTCTCCTCCCGAATCTTCGTGTACCCACTGCACCCGACTCAAACGCTATCTCCAAGCGCCCTCCAAAACGCATTCACCTGGTGTTTACTATCTCCGCGTCAACCTCCAGTCCGGGCGTAATCGCCAACCCGTCGCACCAGAAGCTCTTCGCCCATTCGCCTCCCAAGCTGAATCGAGGCGCCGATGGCGACGGACGGCACCACGGACGGCGATGGCGCGGCAGACGCCACCCCCACGGCCCGTACGAGCATGGGGGCTAGCCAGCAGGCCTTCCGCATGATGGAGAGCGGCAGCCCGCTGGCCGCAGCCCCCACAGCGCAGCCGGGCGAGGCCCAAACGGCGACGCAAGCCGCCGAGGCGGCAGAGCGCGCCATGGAGCGGTCCCGCGTGCTGGCAGTGTCTCGGCGACGGCGCCGCTCCTCGGAGGACGAGGACGACGGACGCGCCAGCGTCGTTTCTCACCGCTCCTACGCGTCGGTACAGTCGGCTCCGGGTGGCATCGCGGCCCCAGACTGGCTGCAGCAGCGTCGCAGTCGTCAGCCTGGGGCCATGTCAGCTTCCGTTTGCGGCTCGACCACGGGTGCTCAGCCCCGGCTAGCGAAGAAACCCAGCTTCCGCGAGCAGTTCGACGAGGAGCGTTGTTCTCTGCCCACGCTGGAGAGCTTCCACCCGTCGTCTCCGTCTCAGACAGCCAACACTACGGACTCGACAGTGGAGGCTACAGCGGACCGCAAGTCTCGGAGACATAAGCCGCGCAAGGAGCGACGCACGACGCAGCACTCGCGACTCAAGAGCTCGCAGGTCTTCGAGGACGGTGAGGCTTTCAACGTGTACTACGCGCCGCAGTCGCCTGTGGCTTCCAGCGTGCGCTCCGGGCCCCGCGCCGAGAAGTCGCGCTCCGTCGTGTCGTCACACGTCTCGGAGCGCAAGACAGGTGCTGTGCTCACAGAAGTGGGCGAACCAGGCTTCCCTCTTCCACTCTTCCATAAAGACGGCCAGACGACCAGGCGCACGGGCTGTCAGACCCGCAGGGGCTTTGCAGACGACTCGGATTCCGACGCTGAGCGTGCTGCAGCAGCATTGGAAGACACGGATGTGGAGCGAGACGACTCGCCTGCGGACGCCGTCAACTACTTTGTGGGCGGCGCGCCGCACGTGACCATCGAGGAGGCGCAGAAGTACACCTTCGCGCTGGTTCTCAAGCACACGGAGCAGATCTTCCACCTGCTCAAGCGGCGGTTCCCTTCGCGTTCAGCAGCTTCCATTCGTCGCGATCTAGCGCAGCAGGTGAGTGCCTTGCAGCAAAAGTGTGTACGACGGCTGATCCAGGCGGGACTGGGCGTTGTGCTGCTGGACAACGCGCTGTACGACGACTATCTGCAGGACCAGCGCGGCAACGGCCACCGCAAGCCGCATGCGTCCGAAGACGACGAGGAAGAGCATGTGGCCAAGAACTTGTGCATTCTGATCGACCCGAAGAAGGACCCGGAGCTGCTACTGCACGAGTTCAAGCGTGAGATGGACGAGCTGGCCGTCAAGCGCGGCGACGCACTGGGACGTCTGGCAGAGGAGTCGTTGGACTCGCTCAAGGAAATGTGCTTCTCGCCGGCGTTGGAGCTGCAACTCACGCACAATATCATCCAGAACGCCTTCCGTGACTTTGACAAGGAGGAGTGGGTGCTGGACGTGACCAAGGAGCTCACGGTGACCGACCTCATCGTCGAGTGCTTCCCGCTGCACGACCGTGTCTTCAACAAGCAGTTCTTCGCCGAGTACCGCAAACGCACCTTTGACGTGAGTCTGCGCAAAGCTGCAGCAGGCAACAGCAACCGCTGGGCTGTGGAGGAGCTGCGACTGCATTTCGGCGAACGTGTGGCCTTCCTCTTCGCCTTTATGCACATTTACACCAAGCTGCTCATGCCGCTGACGGCCTTCTGTGTGGTCTATTACCTGGCCTTCCGCTTCACGACCGTGCCAGTGTGGAAGGAGTACATGGAGGGACTGGCCGTCATTGGTGCTGGCGTTGTGTGTTTCTGGGGTCCGACATTCCTGGTGTGCTGGGCGCGTGAGACGCGGTTGCTAGTGGAAAAGTGGAACCTGAGCAAGTACAAGAACACGGTGTACGAGCGCAACGACGAGAACCCGGGTTTCCAGTACGTGTGGGTGAAGAACCAGCTGACGCACGAGATGGAGAAGGTGCCCAAGCAGCGCAAGAACCACTGGATCCAGCTCACTATGCTCTTCTACGTGCTGGTGAGCGCGCTTATCCAGTGCGTGTGTCTGGTGCCCTTTATCCAGTGGTACGTCTACGCCAAGAATGCGCCCACATGCGACGCCTGCAACGGCAACTCGGAGGACGAGTCGTATGCCTGCATCTGGTTCATCACGTGCTTCAACGCCGACAGCTCCACGCTGGGCACGGACCGCTGGGTCTACATCCTCATCCAGGGCATTCTGCTGGGTCTGCTCATCGACATTATCTTCTTCGAGCTGTTCAACTGGATGTCGGAGCAGTTTGTGCGCTGGGAGAACTACCCCAAGAAGTCGGACCACGAGAACCGACTCATCCACCGCCGCTTCGTCTTCGTATGGAGCAACTGGTTTTTCTGGTTCCTCTTCCTGGCCTTCGTGTATCTGCCTTTCGGTGACAAGATCCTGGCGCTTTTCCACCGAGTCGGCCTGGGTGCGTTGGCGCCGTACGACTGGGACCCCACGCTTCTTACGCTCGACACGCTCTTCGTGACCCCGCTCGTGGTCACGCAGTTCCTCAACATGATCCTTGAGACGCTCGTGCCGTATTTGGTGCGAAAGCTGCGCGGTCGACCCACCACTGGTTGCCGTCAAGCCTCGTTGTTCACTTGGTGCAAGCGCCAGTTCTCGCGCTGTGTTCGTGCTGCCAACCACCAGCGACAGTCCATGCTGCCAGGTATGACCACGGGTCACTCGGACGCTGCTACAGCCAGTAGCCGCAGTGCTGGTGGTATTGACGGCTTGACGCGTCACCGCCGCGACAAGGAGGATGACGACGGAAGCGGCCACTTGACGGCCAAGCGGCTGGCGCAGCTCGTGCAGAAGCACACGGGCTTCTCGGTAAGCGTGCTGCCCATGTCGGACGACTCGAACCGGTACTCAGCGTACGAGATTCTGGGCGAGTCGAAGCTGCCGGTGTTTGACCCAGTGCTGGATTATCTGGACGCTTGTATCCAGTTCTCGTACGTGGTCATGTTCACGGTGGTGTGGCCGCTGCTGCCTTTCCCAGCTTTCTTCAATAACCTGCTGGAGGTGCGCGGCGATGCCTTCCGTCTGCTGTTCGCGAACCGTCGACCCATGCCGCGTCGTGACACGTCTATTGGCGAGTGGGCCACGGTTCTGGCCTACGCCAACATCATCGGCGTGACTGTCGTCTCGGCCTTTGTGGTGACGTACCACTGGGGCTACTTCCGCACGGACTGCAACTTCACCTTCAACAACGCGTACATGGTGCCTTTTGGCACTATCGACCCAGCGGATACCAGTGACCCGAGCGCGTGTGAGAACGACAGCAGCGAACCCAAGTGGCGCATGGTGCAGATCGTGGTCTTTGTGATCCTGGAGCACGTGGGGTTCTGCTGCCGCTACCTGGTGCAGCAGGCGGAGAAGACGCCCGCGGCCATCCGCAACTCGGGCTACCAGCGACTCAAACAGATCCAGCAGCTGACGGGCATCCCAGCAGCCCCAGCGTCGCAACTCGAGTATGTGCAGCGACTTCGCTCGCTCTTTGACGAGTTCGACCGCGACGGCGATGGTCATCTGAGTGAGGCGGACCTGATCAAGTTTCTGGCTGCCTGGATTTGCAAGCACCCGTCCGAGCTGCTGCCGTACTCGGGTACTATTTTCCGCTACATGGACAAGAACCGACTGGGCAAGGTGCCCTTTGCCACGTGCTGCCTCATGATGCAGCACGTCAACCACGACCGCTTCTTTTCGTGTCTGCTGGGCATCTACGACCCGCTCAACGGTCCACTGAACGACGATATCCGCCGCACGCACGACGCGCTGGAGCTGCACCGCGTCATGAGTGAGGTGTCCTCGGAGACACAGCGCCGTAGCAACGCCAGCATGAGATCCTCGACCGACGGTGGCGCCCGACCGCGCGACTCAACTTTCTTCTACGTCGAGAATTAGAACTGGCCCGTCGAGAGAGACTGCACACACAGGGCAGAAGCGTGGTGCCATGGGAGCTGGAGCTGCAGTGCATTACTTGGTTCGTGGTAGATTGGCTTTTGCTTTCCTCAAAGTATTTGTTTTGCATATTGATTTGGGACGTGGGTTGTGGTGGATTGGTAGCGGTGCGACGTTGCTCCGTCCGCATGGGATGCAGTGCCCTCACCTCATGTGTCAATCTCAGAGAAGATTCTGTTATCGGAATGCCATACAGGAACGGCCTGATCTACTATTTCTCGTGTGCTCCGACAGGACCAAAGCTAGCCCATGTGCTTTCACGTCTCCCCAAATGGCAGGCCACCAGCTCTGGGATGCCATCGAAAGAATGTTCTCTCTCAGCAAAACGCAAAGGTGAGCAGAGGAGGCTCCCAGCAGCGCTGGGCTTTCTTGTCCTAGGCGGAGGTTACCTTTCAGTTGTTTGGCTAGCAGACCAGTCGCTGTTGGAGCTCCTCCAACGCCTGGGCCTGGCAGTCTGGGAAATACTGCCAGCACCAGCACCACAGGTGAGGGCAGCTATCCGCGGCGAGAGCGTTCGGGTGCTTCTTACCCTCACCGTTTGGTGTGAGTGGCCTCCCTCTCCTATTTCTACACCCCAGAGCCCCTGGAGCCTCGAAATACCCGCGTTGTTCGTTCATAAGTGTCGACGGTGGGCCCCGGCTAATAAAAACGGCAGCCTGCAACTTCGTTCACGCAGCACATGCCAAGCTATCCGCGACACTAACAGTGCTCAATCCGTCGTCTGCACGCTGTCAGACCCTCTATGGGCCATGAGGCTTCGCTGACCTACCTGGCCGTTACGAGTTTTTGTTGGTGTTGTTGTCAAACGGCCCACCAGATTCCTAAGGAAGCCAATGCGCATGCACATGGTCGCGATTTTGGGATACTGAAAGCAGTATAGGGTGGCAAAGAGCGGGGGTTGGAGCCTACGTTTGCGAAGGTGTCGACGCGGCGTGCTGTCACGCCAATTGTATCGCTGATGGCGACGCCGTTCGGCCGAAAATACACTCCATCACCGACGAGCAGAACGACCCGGGGCGCTCGAAACCTGGTCCATACCCCTGGAGTAGGCGTGCAGCCATTTGCAGACTTGCTTCGTAGCGGTGAACCTACGACACCCTCGCAGCGATAGCCACAGTTCGGTCAAGCAGACGCTTAACCCACCAACATCAATATCGGCCCCAAGTTCACACCATGATCAACGAGTTGCAGTCTTTCGCTAGCGCTATGGACACCCATGGCGTCGACGCGCTTGCCATGGCCGCGGCCTCGATCGCCTCGCGTTGCCGGTACAAGACGGGACGTTGCCCTTACGCCCGCGCGGTGAAGTCGAACGGCGCCATGCTGCTGCTCTGTGAGTACCACCGCGCGCAGCAGAACCGCACCAAGAAGCGCAGCGACATAAAGTGCCGCCCCAACCGTATCATGAAGCGCCAGGCCGAGCGGGAGAAGCAGCGAGGGGCCAAACACCAGCGCCTTTTGACTGTACCAACAAGAAAGCTTGCGAAGCCTCAACCTGTGCCACTGGCACCGTCTTCGCCGCTCATCACGACCGGGCCAATCGCGATCGATCGCTCCAAGAACTCTCGAGTGAGCACCGGCAGTCCCGCAGCAGCAGACGACATTGACTCCGTGTACGACCCGTGGACTCCACACTGCGTGATGCCCGTTACCACTCCAACGTGCAGCGCAGGCGATGGAGAGGACTTCAGCGACTGGGCCCCGGAGGACGCGTGGCTTCTCGAGTACTTCATCCTGTGATGCCTGTGTTGAACCTAACGCCCTTTGCATCGCTTCCGGGGCGTGCGGTCCTGCCAGGGCCCTCAATAACTGCTGGCCAGATTGCGCGGCATCGACATCTAATTTAATCTTCACGCACGCAGTCGTGTGGCGACTTGGAACCGCACCGTTCTTGCTGTCTAGACCTTCTCGCTATGGAAATTGACCCTCACAGCTGGCCGAGGCCCCGACACTGGATCGGCCATACAGCATGCGAGTGTAGTGCAGTACAGTGGCGTGAAGACTGACAGTTCGGCTGCAGACGTAACCCTCCGCCAAACTATCGTACCCATTTGAACTGAAAAGGCTCCATCTGCATTGAGCTGTTTGACGCCTTCCTGGGCCTGGGGGCTGTCATGAGCTACTCCACTCCCCATTTATAGCGTAGCAGAATGCAAGCAAGCCACCGACCTCCAGTCACACGGCTTCACCACGCTGATCGGATGGGAACCCCACAAATTCAAGGCGCTTGCTTGACGGCCACGTCGAGCTTCAACAAGCGATCTGCCGCCTTGACCCTTGCACTGCACAATCATAAGGGTTGCTCCGTTGAACGATATCTGGGCCGTTGGAGCCTAGGCAACGGCCGCAACAGAATCTGCAGTTGGCTAGCTCCATTGCAGCGATTCTGTGGGGCAGTTCATCCAGCTTCTGTGCGCGGTCATCCACCCACCATTTCCTCGCGTCAATAGCTCGTCTATATCGCCATGTGGGGCTGGACTCGGCCAATTCGGGGGAGACCCGAAGCGCTGGGCGTCAAGATGAGCGGAGGCAGGGCGGGCAGGTGCAGGTCTGTTGCAGCATGTGCTCTCTCGACACCGCGTCGGTCAGACGGAGTCTACGTCGCCTCCATTTGACGGTTGCCAACGCCTGGCTCGAGCTCAGCCCCCTCCTCGCCGGTCTGACCCACGAGCAGAAAGAAGATAAGACCGCGCGGATGGGTGCGCCCGCACTCCATTTTTGTGAGCGACGGGCAGTACGCTGCCGTTCTTCTTTCCTGTACGCCTCGGCAGGCTAGAGGGACTGGTCAGCTTGAAGCGACAGCGGCGAAAGTATCCGACGGTGAAAGGCTATCGTCCTCGGGGTTGCCGTGAGCCGTGTGCGCTCTCGCATGCGGGTGATTCAGTTCTCTTGACGCCGCAGTCCAAATCCCTCACGCGCAAACGATACGCCACGACCTCCGAGTAAGCGGCGACCAGTC
This sequence comes from Halophytophthora batemanensis, assembly GCA_023338225.1. NCBI lineage: Eukaryota > Oomycota > Peronosporomycetes > Peronosporales > Peronosporaceae > Halophytophthora > Halophytophthora batemanensis. The sequence continues at coordinate 1,667 of JAADYK010000979.1, read as the reverse complement.
AATCTTGGTGAAGTGCACCGTGCAGCTTACTGCCGGCGTGTTTGCTCAATCCATTCATGTCACCGTGAGGTCACGCAAGGTGTTGGACTTTGCAGGCAGTGCACTTCATTGCCGTCTAGGGACAAGAAGACTTTGGCTGTCTTATGCGCGTAGAGCCACGCAGCTAGCGGCGCCTCCACGCCGACGGCCGAATGACGCGGCGACGGCATCTGCGCATGCTGCCAGCAGCAAGCGGCTAGGAGCCGGCGTGCTGTCTGTGCGGAGCCAGCAGCGCTGCAGCGATATTCGGGCGCTTGCCGGTGGCAATCTAAAGTATGGAGCTCTGGGATTGGCGGGGGCGCCACCGAAACGCGGCGCCCATTGGTCCGTGGGCCTTCGAGGTGCCGCAGAAACCCTCTCTGATTGGCTGGGGAAGGGCGTTCAGGAAAAGGCACGGCTTTTCGCGAGGGTTTCCTTTCTGAGATACTTTTAATCAGAGCACTTCCGAGTGGTTCATTGGTGGAAAAGCCCCTGCCGTCAGCCTTCCTCTCTGCGGATTGGTGGAAACCCTTCTTGAAGTTGGGGCGATGGAGATGAGGTACCGCAAAGCGGGATGGACGCCCGAACCCGGGCTGCTGTTTATTTCTCAAGCACCATAGTCAACTCAAGACACTGGGGCTTGTCCCTGAGCGATTACCACGCCGCCTCCATGCAAGCGAAGTCACTTACCAAGATGACCGCCACCACGCAGACCCCAGAGAGCAAGAGCAGCGCCGAGGACAGTCGCAGCGCCGGCAGGAAGACCTTCTTCCGCGGCATCCGGCCCATGCGCACGCGCGTGAGCGCGCCGGGCGCCACAGCGCGCAAGATGCTGCAGACGCGGCGCCGCAGCAGCAGCGACGTCATCAGGAGCCACGACGACGAGCTCGCGAGCAGCGCCGGGGCCTCCATGGGCTACAGAAGAAAGAGCCAGGGAGCGCTGCCTCAGACGCCGCTACCGGAGGAAGCGCGCGAGCTCAAGGCCTTCATCCTAGCCACAGTGACGCAGCCCGCGCATCGCTTCTCGTTCAGCCGCATGAGGCGGATGGTGGTGCCGCCAGTGCAGATCCCAGAATCGCTGGACATCCCCGGCGCCGTGACCAATTTGGTAGCCGGCAGCAAGATCCCCATGACCAAGGCCATGTGGACGCGTCATCGCGAGAAGCTGGTGTCCCGCCTGCCGCGGCGCGTCGACGAGGCGGCCTTGTTCAGAGGCTGAAGCCAACGGGAGAGCAGAAAGAAGAGCGCGGCTGGTGGAGGACGAGCCGAGTCGAGTCGAGTGATTATATATGAGGCGGCACGTCTGCTGCGCTCGCCTGCTTTACGTTGTCTGCAAGCTGCAAGCTGCCAGGCTCTAGAAGCCAGGCGCTAGGCGGCTTGTGCATTGGCAACGCAATGGCGAGTGCAATGGGAGCCGTGCAGTCGTTTCTTCATGTAAACCTTTGTGTGCGTTTCCCGGTTGCGCGAGGTGTAAGCAAAGCCAATGAAGCCCCGCCCCGCCGTCCTTTATTACAAGTGTCTGGACAAGCTGTTGGCGACGCAGGCCCGAAATGTGCTGCAGGTGCACGTGCTCGCAATGGACGGCAGCAAGGACGCTTGTGGGGCTTAGTGGCGTCTGCCGCCATCTTCATTGTGGTCTGCTTGCTTCT
>JAADYK010000978.1:0-12230 GCA_023338225.1 Halophytophthora batemanensis | reverse complement strand
CGTGATCAAGCACTCGCCCGCGGGCCCGGTGCAGCTGTTCTGCCGCAAGCTGGCCAGGATGTGCGAGGTGGTGGCCGTGGACGAGCACCGCACGAGCAAATTGCATCATGACTGCGAGAGCAAGGAGGACCTGGTGAAGCAGCGCACGCAGAAAAAGGGCAAGGACGGGGTGGAGCGCAGCGTGCCCGTGCACAAGGTGCTGCACTGCATCCGTGCGCAGGGCGAGTGCGAGCGCACCATAAACCGCGACGTGAACGCCTCCAAGAACATCCCGAGCGTGGCGCTGGGACAGCTGAGCGAGACCCCGATGCGCCCGGCTCGCCTGTGCCATCGCGCACAGTGATCAAGATCAACAATCAACAACGTTTGTCAGCCTGGACGGCGCTGGACAGGGAGTCGCATTTCTCTCACGGAGGGGGGGTGCGATGGCTGGCCGCCGGTCTTCTCGATCAGAAAAAAGAAGGCCGGCATTGCTGCGGTTTGCGCATGTTTTGGGAATGGCCTCTCTTCCAAACATAAAGGAGGAGGAGAGCAGATCGCCTAGTATTGCGAAAATGCAGCAAAGCCGACATGTATCTTGGACTGCTTTGGCTGTGGCGCTCGGTGTCTTTTCGGAACAGTCGCAGACTTCCAGTCCTCAGGGCACGCAGTATCCGCAGGCGGCGGCAGCACACGCAGCTGCAGAGAAGAGCTCCGCGGCTAGCAGCGCAGCAGCATGTTCCAGACGCAGGAGGGCGCCGGCGGGAGCTACACGTCCACCATCTATGGCTACATCCGCGACCAGAAGTACGACGAGGCCGTGCGCGTGCTGCAGATCGAGCTGGAGAACCACCCGCACAGCCGCGCAGCGCTCTCGCTGCTGGGCTACTGCTACTACCACCTGCAACTCTTCCAGCAGGCCGTGGCCATGTACGAACAGCTCTGCGCCAACTACCCGGAGGTGGACGAGTACCAGCTCTACCTAGCACAGTCGCTCTACAAAGCTGGCCAATACGACGCGGCTTCGCGGCGCGCCAGTCAATTGGAAGGCGAGCAGTTCGCGCAACGGGTGCATCTACTACGCGCCGCCGCGTACTACGAGCAGAACGACCTCAAGGCCACGCGCTCCGTACTGGAAGAGTGCATGCCCGACGACCCCACTACCATCGTCTTCGACGGCGCGATCGAGTACAAGGAAGGTCGGTTCGAAGCTGCGCGCACCAAGTTCGCAGACGCGCTCAACATCCTGGGCTACCAGCCCGAGCTGTCGTATAATATCGCGCTGTGCTTCTTCAAGCTCAAGCAGTACGGCAACGCCATGCGGCAGATCGCCGAGATCATTGAGAAAGGCGTACGGGACCACCCAGAGCTGAGTGTGGGCAGCAAAAGTGAGCAGAATGCCGATGTGAAGTCTGTGCGCAACTCCACGGTGCTACGTGAGACAGCGCTGGTAGAAGCCTTCAACCTCAAAGCGGCCATCGAGTATGAGATGAAGAACTACAAGGGGGCACGTGACGCGTTGCTTGATATGCCACCGCGCCAGGAAGAAGAGCTGGATCCCGTGTCGCTGCACAACTTTGGACTCATGAACATGGACGTGGACCCGAACGGCGGTTTCAAGAAGCTCAACTTCTTGCTGCAGAACCCGCCGTTCCCTGTCGAGACGTTCTCCAACCTGCTCATCTTGTACACCAAGCACAGCTTCCACGATCTCATGGCCGATGTGCTGGCCGAGAACGCGCACTTGACCTTCCAGCTGCTCTCCAAGGACTTCTACGACTTTATGGACGCCACGGTGACGCTGCAGACGTCACCGGAAGACGCTTACCGCAAGTACGATGAGTTGGCCACCAAGCACGTGGAAGGGCTGCGGAAGCTCACCAAGAAGATCCAGGACGCAAGGCTGGCGCAGTCCAACGAGGACATTAAGACGTCACTCAAGGCCTACGACGACGCGCTGGAGGACTTCATGCCCGTACTCATGGCGCAAGCCAACATTTACTGGGAGCGTGGTAACTACACGCAAGTGGAGAAGATCTTCCGGCAGACAGCTGAGTTCTGCTCGGAGCATGAAGCCTGGAAACTCAACGTGGCGCATGTCTTCTTCCTACAAGGCAACAAGTACGAGCAAGCTATCCAGTACTACGAACCCTTCGTGAAGAAGCATCAGGACAACCTGCTGGACGTGCAGGCCATTATCCTGGCCAACCTCTGTGTGTGCTACGTCATGAACACGGACAACGAGAAGGCTGAAGAACTGCTGCGATCCATTGAGCGCGAGGAAGAGGAGGAGTCGGGTCGTGATCCGGACAAGCGGCTCTTCCACCTCTGCATCGTGAACCTCGTTATCGGCACGCTCTACTGCTCCAAGAACAACTATGACTTTGGCATCTGTCGTGTCATGAAGAGTATGGAGCCGTACCATCGCAAGCTCGGACCTGACACGTGGTACTACGCCAAGCGCTGCTTCCTGGGACTTGCTCTCACACTGGCCAAGCACATGACTACGATTCGCGACTCCACTATGGATGACATCCTCGAGTTCCTCGACTGTGCTGACCAGCACGGCAAGGACATCTTCACTACCACGGCGACTGATCAGCGCAATGCTGCTGCTGTTGGTGCCTCACCAGAAGACGGTATCCAGCACACGATCAGCTACGAGGTGCGGTTGAGACTACCACTGCTTTTGTTCTGGTTGGCTCTGTGGATTGTTGTGGCACGCCAACTAACTGGTGGTGTGCTTTGGGATATTGTCGCTCTTGGGTTGGATTGCAGGCTCGCGTGCTGAAGCGCACGTTCCTCAAGCTGCGCTCGTAAGACAGGCCCGTCGCTGGAGAGAGCTAGGCTAATAGATGGCTTCAACCGTTTAAAACGAGACTTCAGCACCTTTGAGCCACAGGGACCCAGTTTGTCAAGCACTTCAACGACATCGGGGCCATCTGCATCACGCATTGATTCCAGAAGCGTTATTGCCTTTGCCAACAAAATCAAACGCAAACGCAACGGAGGACGCACCAGAGAGGTAGCGGCGCGTCGTCCCCACTCAGTCGGTGGCACTTTGACTTTTTATATGGTGACTTCACGCTGCAGCCGTGCGCGGCTCCAGTGTCGGTGTTAGGCTCCTCGAGCTGCCGTTTGCGGACCAGTGTCTCGTTCAGTTACCGTTGTCTTCTGTCCATCACACTGCGTCTGCAGCTCGACTGAGCGCAGCAGGATGGCCTGAGCTGGGCAGCGCCTTCTTCTTGGCGACAGCCACCTATGCAGTCTCTCAGGAGGGCTCCAGAGTGCTAAAAACCGCCAGAAACCACGCCAGTCGACGGCTGGTGTTCACTTCAGCTAGGAGCATGCGGAACTCCGCTCATTCGAGAAGGTAGCTCTGGGCCTCGAGCGCCGCTGGGGATCGTTCTCCTGGGTGAACTACGTACACTCGGGGTTGGCAAGGCGGCCCACCGAGCGAGCTCCAGCGCCAACTGTAGCCTTCTTGACTGCAGCTCGCTCGGCCTCGAAGGCGGAGGTGATCGCTGGCCAGTATGGTTCTGGATTGACCACGCCGACAGGCTTAAGCTGCTGTAGTATGCATACAGTCTTCACCGTAAGGGGCGTGGAGGGCATCGAGATGAGTGCCATGCCCTTCCGCGCGCACTCGGCGCTCTTATACTTGTCGTGAAAGATCTAAGTGGACACAGAACGACTATTTGAGCCAGTACATCAAACTTTGAACGCAAAAAGTGATACCAATATGTATGCGTTGCTGAGCAACGGAGTCACCACACACAGGGTCAAGCAGGTGGCACCAGTATCGATGCTCACGCTCATGGCACCCGAACGCCAGCTTCAAGGCGCGGCAGAACGCGCCGAGCTCCAGCTCGCTGTCCAGAGCGGTCCTTGTAGAGCCAAGAATGACAGCCAAAGAGAGCGTGCAAGATGTACGCCATCGCAACCTCCGGCCTGGAGCAAAACGAACGGCATACCTTGCATCCGCTAGGCAGTAGCACCGAGGGACAGATGGGTTCTGACGTGATCAACATCGCCGTTCACTGGGATGTCCTTGTGGCAGTGGATGTGTCTCGCTGTGGCTTGCGCGTGGGCATCGACGGTCATTAGCGCCCACGCAAGAGACAGTAGCCTGCCGAGACATGCAGGTGGGACGTTGCGGAGAGCCACCTCGAGGCGGTGGGTAGCAGCCTGCTGGCGCTTCCGCCCACGGTTGTCCAGCGCCTCCGAGCATCTCAACGAAAAGTCCGTCTCGAGAGCGGTGTGCTCGTCTACTACCAAGCACGCGGCATATTCCCTCGTTCACGCCCCAAGCTCTTCTCTCGATGGGAGATCGGCCGGTGTGGTGAGAGTGGTCGGTCGACGAGCGCGTAGGGGAAGCATGGATCTCTACCGCTCAAAACCACGGGTGCGCCACTCGCTCTAGGCGGGTCAAGGGCAAATCACAGTTCCATCATGAAGAACGGAACTTGCTCAGTCGGGGTCCTGGAGTTCGGGTGGCCGGAGATGTCTACTCCGCGGTTGTTAGTTTGGTCGAGCGTGGCGTTGAAGTTGCTACTGCTGCTGCTTGCTTTACTTCTACGATCAGTTGAAAACAAATTCGTCGTGCAACCACGAACAACTTGCATGAAATGCTCTCTTTCCTCAACGCGTTCTCTTTGACTTTATTAAAGTAGGTGGTTTCGAGAGACGCAATCTTGATGCGGGGGAATAATCGAGGGCGAGTTTCAACAAAATGATGGCAACTCATGGGACCATCACTCACGTCGGTACACTGTACCCTCCTTACGTCAGCCCATGGGTTGCTCAATCCAAGTCCCCTTCGTTGCCTAATGAGAGCCCTCCACGGTACGACGCTGGAGCGTAAAGATCGCCCCATTTCTAGCATGCTGCGCGCGCTTCTGCTGCTATCTTTCCGCCACGCGCTTTGCCAACTCCCCGGTCCAGTTGTGAGTTCCAGCGCCCCAAAGCTGAAAAAGCGCTCCAAGACCAAGGCGAAGCCGCTGCTACTTGCTGCCTGCCGCCTGCTGCTTCCAGAGCTCGCAACGCCCCAGCCAGCATGTCGGAGACGGAGGACAAGGCTCCAGCCAAGACGGCGCTGCCCACGTGCGTGCTGTGCTGCAACGTCATGGACAACGTGGCGCGCTTCAACACGGTGGGCGTGTGCGGCCACACGGGCTGCTGCAGCATCTGTGCGCTGCGCATGCGGCAGCTACTGGGCTCCACCTCCTGCGTCATGTGCAAGACGGAGTGTCCGCGTGTGATCTGCATTGAGAACGAGGACACCAGCTTCGATTCCTTCCAGGACTGGGGCGACAACATTGGCCCAGCGCACGTGTTCGACGAAGCATCCGGCATGTTCTTCCTCAAGAACGACTACGCCACGCGCGTGCGCAAGTTGCGCGACCCGTTCTGTAAGAAGTGCGGCAAGAAGTTCGCGACTGTAGCGCAGCTCAAGGCGCACGTGGTAAGCGCACACCAGTTGCAGTACTGCTCCATCTGCCTTGAGCACAAGAACTTCTTCCTGGGGGAGCTGGAGCTCTTCTCCAAGGAGCAACTCAAGCGACACAACACCAAGGGCAAGCCGAGTGAAGGTTTCATGGGCCACCCACGTTGTGACTTTTGCTTCTCGCGGTTCTACTCCACGGCCGAGCTGTACCAGCACTTGCATCAGAACCACTTCGAGTGCGATATTTGCCTCCACTCGATGCACATCCAGAACCGCTACTACAAGGACTACCACGACCTGGAGAACCACTTCCGCGCCGAACACTTCCTCTGCGAGGAGCCCGAGTGTCTGCGGAAGAAGTTCGTGGTCTTCAAGTCGCACCTGGATCTTCAGGGCCATATGGCAGTTGAGCACCCGCACATCAAAACCAGTCGCAAGATCGACGTCCATTTCACCGTACGCCGAGCTTCTCGTGACGGGAACGACCGCTCGGGTGACGGCTTCGAGGACTACGAGCAGTTCCAGCAACAAGGATCAGCTGCTTCTGGCGGGAACCACACAATCAACGTAGCAGACTTCCCATCTTTATCTACAGGCCCACAGAACACTGCGTCATCGTCTTCGTTCTCCCTCTGGGAGAACCAAAGTGCAGCTCGACGTCCTCGAGCCGAAGACTTCCCGGCTCTGGGACCTAGTACTGCCAGTAACGGCGCTGGTTCAGGCTTCCGGAATGCACTGGCGCCACCGCCGTCAGCTGCTATGCAGGCGCACATGAACAGCAACGACAATTGGGAGTACCCGGAGCTGGCTGCTGCTGCTGATGCTCTAGGTGCCAATAACCCGCTCATGCGCTTCGTCAAGCCGGCCAAGAAGAGCAAGAAGAAGAAAGGAAGGAAGTCTGGTAATGGCGGGCTGGAGGAGAAGCTGGCAGCTCCTGTGGCTGTCGTAGAAGCGCAGGAAGAAGAAGAGGAAGAGGAAGAAGACACGGGGCCGACGCAGTCCAAGAGCGCGCTGGTGTTGCAGATCCGCCAGGTTCTGGGCAGTGACGCCAAGTACGAGGTCTTCCGCGAAGACTGCAAGCAGTTCCGCCTGGGGGAATCGGAGCTGCCAGCCTTCTACGCCAAGATGCGCAGCATGTTCTCGCCGCAGCACTTTTCGCAGCTCTTCGTGCCGCTGATGCGGCTCTTCCCGGACAAGCAGCAGGTGGACGCCTTCCTGAGTTATCACAAGCAGGTCACCAAGCAGAACAACCGCGCGCAAGGCTTCCAGGACTCCATGTCCAAGCGCAACAAGCAGAAGGCCAAGCAGACGTCAGCACAGGAGCAGAAGCCCGCTGCTTCCCGTCGTAAAGCTCAGCCACCGTCGCCGTCGCAGTCTGGCTGGGGCAATGCACTCAAGGAGAGCGGCGTTCGCTCAGCCAATGGCAAGGGACGCAAACCAGCCGCCATTGTCCACAACACCAATCTCCGGTCCATGCTGGGGCGTGATGCCACTCCGCAGTCCACTTGGAGCTCGTCCACAAGCTGGCAGGCAGCCGCAGCTCCAGCGCCCACCAGCTCCGCGTCTGCGTACCCAGCAGTGGGTCGAACCCCACAAAGCACCAAGCTCCAGAGTGCTCCCAGTGCCGCTTTCTCAGCGCTGAGCGTCGCAACGTCGTCGTCGTCGTCGTCATCACCGTCTTGGGCCTCTACGTCGGCGTACGCTGCGGCTCCCACGCCAGTGTTGCGGCAGACGACACCTCCGCCAGCGCCTGCTCCGAGCTTTAAGACGACCAAGAGCGACTTCCCGGAGCTCCCCAAGGCTGGCAAGCACGTGGGTGTGCAGCCCGTGACGCGTGCTACGTGGGACGACCAGGTACAGGCCATCGCGCAGAACCGCAGCAGCAATAACGGGAACGGCGGTCGTGGCGGCAAGAAGAAGCAGAAGAAGAAGACCATGACGCTGGGTGAGATGGCCATGAAGCTGGGTTAAACGGGGTGTCTCCAGACGTCCAGATCTCTAATACTGCAGGACGACCGACAACCTAGTAGAGCAGATACAACCCCCTGCTACAACAGGGAGAACGACAGTCCACCGCTTATAGAAGGAACCTCAGTCACCGAGTGACTTGCGTCTCGTATTCGGCTCTGCTGTCTGTGTTGCTGGCTCAGTTGATGCCCAGATGCGCCATGATCTTGTCCAGCTTGGCTTCCACGGAGGCTAACCGCGCTTCTAGTGCTGCCGTGGACGCGCCAGAGCTACCGTTGCTCTCGTAGCTAGGCATCATGGGCGAAGTACGCGGTGTGGACGGCGCCGAGCTGCTGTTGTGCGTGGGTGGAGCTGAGCTGGCACCTCCAGCCTTCCGAGCCGCAGCTTCGCGGTTCTTGCGCATGATCTCAGCGAAGCCACCAGCCCCGCCACTGCTTGCAGCAGGCGACGATGTAGAGCCATTGTTGCTGCTTGAGCCACTGTTCTCACGACTGCAGTGTGGAATCGAACAACACAGTATTGAAGGAAGTAAGGATGATTGGCATGAAGGTACACAGTGGAGGTGATGCGGGGAAGAGCGTACCGGATGGCTGCATTCGGGGTCTTCTTGAGGTTACCACCAGACTTGATGGCCGCCATCATGGCGCCCATACCGCCGCCACCACCACCAGATGCATTGTTGCTACTCGCAGGTGCCGCGATTCCACCGCCGCCGCCGCCGCCGCTGCTGCATCCAGACCCATCAGATACGCATATCCACCATCAGAGCCGTGAGAATGTGAAGATGGAGCCACTTGTAGAGCCCAACCACGACGTTCCTCGCTTAAACAAGCGGCTGCAGCGCATTCCGGACATACGCACGTACCCAGGTCCGTCCGCGAAGATGTGCTTCTCCACGGTCTTGACCTTCTTCAGCTTGGTGCCTTTCTGGATCTGCGCCAAGAGGCCGCCGCGACCAGCGCCAGATGTCGGAAGCGGGGGCGTGGAGGCCGCGGGGCTGGCCTTGTGCTTGGCTGGCGCCTTGGCGGAGGAAGACCCGTCCTTGGGCCGCGTCCAGGTCGTCACTTTGGTCTGCGGGTTGTAGTAGTACTCCTACAGGCCCGAGCAACAGCAGAGCACACGAGGTTGAGAACGGCGCTGGCGGGCCTCGTTGCAGGGTCGATCCGGGGCTGCCGCAGCTCGCCCGGCCTGCGATCGACGCGCCGGGGGCAGAGCGCAGGGCAGGGGAAGACGCACCTTGCCATCCTTGGTCTTGTAGGACAGCCACGGCGCCGGGAGAGGCATGGCGACCTCCCTCTTGCGCTTGGGCGTCGTGCCGCTTGCCAAGTGTTCGCTCTATCGCAGGAAGGAAGATGAAGTGAAGCCGGACCTTGAGGTCGGGCGGAACTGTGCCCAACAAACGGTACATTGCGTAGAACTACAGGAAGGTCGTAGATTGCGCACAAGCACGCGCATGATTGGCTGACCGTCTAGCGAGCTGGAAACCCGGCGCAGAATGCGCTGTAGTAGAATGCGCTGTAGTAGAATGGCAAGCGCATTGCGCTTTGGTTGGGCAGCCAAGCAGCGAGCGGATGCACGCGACGCACATGGCCCGACGCGCGCTGCTGGCGACGCCCGCGCGCCACCTCGAGCGCCGCAGCGCCGCCCGCATCGCCGCTCAGACGCGCCCCCTGTCCTCAGGCTCGCAGTGGTCCTCGGACTCCTCGTGGCCGTCGCAATCACGTCGGGCAGCTCCGCCTCGCTCCAACTTTCGCGAGAATGGACGCAACCGCGGTGGCTTCGGCCGTGGCCGTGGCGACTCTGGCCGCGGCCGCGACCGTGGAGACCGCCGCTCGCCGCTAGTGCGCACCAATGACGGTGAGGACGTGCCGCAGCTGGTGGGCGAAGGTGTTTACGGGATCCACAGCGTGCTTCAGTCGCTGGAAAGTGGCCATCGCCGCTCGCATGCACTGTACGTGCGTGAAGAGCAGTCTGCTGCCGTGGCTGCAGGTGGAAAGAGACCGAAGAAGAAGAGCGCAGCAGATCTTCAGGCTTTGGCGCGCATCCAGGAGCTGGCGGAAGCCAATGGCATCCCAGTGCGACCCACTAGCAAGTGGATGCTCAACCACATCACTGGAGACAAACCCCATCAGGTTCGGCCCCCAAGCACACAACCTCGCACGTGAAAGCGTGGCTAACCGTGCGGTTTGCTTGCTGATACGTGTTCAGGGCGTTGTACTGGACGCTGCGCCGCTCCAGCTGCAGGAATTCGTGCCTGTGGAGCCCTCCGGTGCGTCCCAACCAAGCCAAACAACGGATCCTGGTTGGAAGTTAGTGACTTATCGTGCGTGCTGTGATGGCGATAGTATACGTGGAATCGGAGCGCGCTCCCGTAATTCTGGCGCTGGATGAGCTGCACGACCCGCAGAACTTTGGCGCCATCCTGCGCTCCGCCCACTTCTTAGGCTGCTCCGCCGTGCTCATCAGCGAGCGCAACAGTGCGCCTTTATCTCCAGCGGTGCGTACTCTGTTGTCCTCCATTGTCCCCCATCGGTATTGCACTGGCCACACAACCGAAAGCTCACCTGACCCACGCGTTCTCCATGCACCCTGTAGACGTCTCGAGCCTCGGTGGGTGCACTGGAGGTGCTGGCGGCCAACGTACGTCTCTGCTTGTTCATATCGCCGCGACTCGCCACTGCATCTCCTTGGATCGATACCCACGCAAGCGTCCTCTGATGTCGCTCTCATGCTACAGAACAAGCTGTTGAAGGCACGGAACCTGCACGAAGCGCTGGCCATCAGCGGCGACATGGGCTGGCGTGTCGTAGGGGCCTGCAGCGGACCTAATCCCATCACGTCCACTAAGCTCTCGGCCGACGGACAGCCTACCATCCTCGTTATGGTACGCCCGATCTGTGCTAGGACACCTGCATGCGTGTACCTGTCTCTCACCTCCGCTTGCCTATGCGTAGGGCAATGAGCATCGTGGACTTCGTAAGAGCATTCGTCAATGCTGCCATGAGATCGCTACGATCCCCAGTAAGTGGCTACTCGTCTCTCTTGCTCCACAAATGTCCAACTCTGTCTCACACCACTGCTATGCCTTGAATTGGGTTGATACCGGCGGGCAGGCCAAGCCACGGACATGGACACGCGCGTAGACTCCCTCAACGTGAGTGTAGCTGCTGCCATTCTCATGTACGAGCTGCTGCACCACTAGCTACCGCTAAACGCGACCCGCCGCGTACCGGAGCGTGGATGTCGTGCGGTGGTAAATCCTCACACGCACACTACTGGAGATCTCAGTGTACATCGATGACTGCTGAGTCGAGATCGGGTCGCTGATGGGCATCTACATCCCGCAATGGAATAGCACACAGCACGGCAACTTCACGTTAGTCGCTCTTGTCCCACATACCAACACGGATTCACAAACACAAAAACGTACTTGGCTGCAGCCTGGTAGAGCTGGATGACGAAGACATACAGCGACGGTGAACGCCGTCGGATCTGAAATTGGCGTCACCGTGAGCGAGATCTGGTGGTCCACCAAGTATTGGCGTGGGCCACGGGCTCGGATGCTGCTTACAGGCACGTGGTGGTACGTCGCGTCACCGTTGGGCAGCAAGCACTTGATGTAGAGCTGCGTGACGTCACGTACGTGGCTCAGCGAGAAGCGCACACGCTGATCAAAGGGCCAATTGGCCGTCATCTCGCGGGGCTCAGACTTGGGACTACTGGCTGGCTCGGAAATGACAGCGCTCGCAGTTGCTAGAGGTCGACGGCGCAACTTTTCACTCACGCTGGACGGCATGGCTCGAGCCGCAGCCATCTCTGCCAATGCGCATGGCCAGGCATTGCGAATAACAGCCACGAAGCTGCGCTTGAGTTCGTCCAGCGAGTGTACGTCGTCCAGCAGTTGGCTTGGGAACCAGATGCGACCGTGAAGTGGACTGTCCACGTTGAGGAAGCGTAGCTGTGATGCCTGGGTGGAGAGCCATCGGATGGTGGCTGCAGTGCTGTTATCGTCTTTTGAGCCTTGTAGCGACGCCAGTACAAGTCCCATTCGACCAAGTAGCACCAGCTGAAGTAACTCAGCACGGACCGGCGAACTGAGAGCGAAGGTCTTGACGTACATGTCTGAAGCGTGTGTCACCAGGTTCTGACAGCTCGTCTGCAGCTCTGCGGACAGTCGAAGACGTGCAAAGGCGTGGCTCGCTTTCGTCTTTGTCTGGTCATTCGTGCCGTTCTTGTGACTGGTGCTGGCGCTTGGACTGCTGCTGAGCATGGCGTCCATGGACACATACGAGTGGGTCGTCGGGGCTGCAGGAGGTGCCGGTGATGCGTCAGGGAATGACTGCACGTGCTGACGTAGACGCACGAGGATCTCTGCGAAGTTGTAGCACAGCGGGAGGTTCTCGCTGCTGAAGGATGATCGTAAACGGTGGATCTTCAAGCCAAAAGCAGCAGGATGAACAGATTGTCAGTGCTTTTTAGAGACATGGAGGGTCAGTACGCGCACAAATTCAATTACATCAGGAGAACGTACAGCCTTGAGGTACACCATGGCATCTCCTTGGGCTGGAGGTGACTGCAACGTCTTCATGGAAGTCACAGCTTGAGATTCTGGCACGCTGGACGACGAACCGTTGCTCTGAGCGCTGCGACGCGCCTCTGGAGTAGGTTGCGCGGTCACGGAGAAGAGTTTGGGGCCTCCAGAAACTGCAAGCTTGAACTTGGTGGACACTTTCGAGCCATCCCTTGTCTTCGCAGTACTGCCGAGCAAAGTTTCACACACGACCTGCAGGAGTCCACGCTCTCCAGTTCGCAGTGTTGCCTGCCCCACACGCACTCG
>JAADYK010000977.1:0-12249 GCA_023338225.1 Halophytophthora batemanensis | reverse complement strand
GATTTGTGCCAAAACCTCAAGCACGCGAGCGAAAATTGTCCGTCTCCTGTTGGGCGTGCTGCATTGAAGAAGACACGAGTTGGCGCCAGTCGACTCAAGCCAGCGCGCACGAAAAGGCTTTGGCACGCATATTTGGATCGAGGGTGGTGTGCTGAAACGAATGCACGTGTGGACAAATGCAAATGAATAGACTTGTGATTGCATACAGACGAGAAGGAGAGACGCCAAAGTCAGCGCCGAGGCTCACGCCCCCCTGCCTATGCCACGAAGGCCTTGAACGCGTCCGTCTGCGACAGCTCCGCGTCGTTCGCAATGGCGTTGAGTACCACCGCCAACTGCGCCTCGCGCTCATCAAGCAGAGCTGTGTTGTGCTTGCCGCGCAGCTTGGACATCAGACCGCCGCTGGGTAGCGCCGGCACACTCTTGGGGTTGTCCAGCGCAGCCACGAGCGCCTTGAAGTCGTTGTAGCGTTTCTTGAAGCTGCCCTCGCCCTCCACGAAGTAGTACACCACGCCGTCCTCCTCGATGGTGTGGCCGTTCACAGCGTAGGGCATCGGGCCAGGCTGCTCAGCCTCAGGCGTCGGCTCAGCGTGGGTGGAGGCGGGCGGCGCCGTGGTGGTCTCGTCCACGGGGGTGGATTGCATGCAGCCCATGGTGATACTTGGTCGGAGTGGGTGGTCGAGTTGGTCCTCGGGGAAAGTACTTGGGTAGAAGTATTGGATCGAAGGCGAGTTCGATAGTGAGAGGTGGGGAGGCCAGAACGAGGCGCAAGAGGCTGCAGCGAAGCCTACAGAGCGACGCTCATGGGTGGAAGCCGGCAGAGCAAAGGGGGCGAGCCCGCACAGATCGGCAATTACGGCTGGTGTAGATTGGTGCCCTTATGGGGCGACACACACACGGAAGAGACCTTCCAAGTCGGCGTGTTGAGTATGGAAGCATACGAACATGCTGTGCTGCTTAGCAGTAGGCGTCCAGAGGGCAGCGACCACCATGCAGAAACAAGGACATGCGTGAAAGCTCTATGGCACGCTGGGATAGTCCTGTCACCGCCCGGTGGCGAGGAAGGTAGCCAAAGAATAAGACGCCATAGGGAAGTCGAGATCACAAACTCCATCAACGGGGTTGTGGCAGACGATCCTACGCCCCGCCATGCCTCCTTGCACAGGAGCTTGGAGGCTGTCCACCTTCTGAAGCTGGCAGGGTGCCACTCGTCCCGCTGGTGAGTTTGCCTTCTTGCAGGAACATCGCGCGGCGATGGGACAACTCAACCTGTTCTGCGCAGGACGGGACCCAGTAGGAAGCTGGGTAGTACCGAGGAATGCACGGGGGCTAAAGAGACGACTGCACACCTCTTCTGGGAGTGCAAGCGGGCACTGGCGTGTTGGGAGTGTGTAGCACGACGCTGGGCCAAACGAGAGCTATCACCAGCGGAAGTGGGTACGTTGCTCACAGCCATTGTGAAGAGAGTGGCTCCAGAAGTACCCGAAGCACTCCAAGAAACCGCCGAGATCGCCTTCGGGGTGTATGACCACGGACAGGGAGTGCGGTGAATGGTCACGACCATCTTCATCATGCTCGTCTGGATGCAGCGAAATCGCACGGTGCACAAGGAAGAAGGGCCCACGGACCGGTGGAGCAGCTCGGAGATCTGGCACGCAACTGAACGACAGCTCAGCGCAGCAGCAACGTACAAAAGGGACAGCTCGCGAGACCCAAACGGCAGGCATTCGTCTGCACCAAGCCGAGGGCACTCTCCAATCCCCAGAAGCAGCGACAGCAAACGAGTCACTACAGCCAAGCTCAGCAAGCGATAGGGCAGTGACTCCAGATAACCTAACAGTTCGAGAGACTCCGATGAACCAAGCAGCAGTAGAAAATGTTTGATCATTACACACGCGAGTTATGCTATGCCGGACGTATGCCTATCGAGTAAAGTTATGCTCGCTCTCGTTCTCTCACGAAAAAAGAAGCGTATCAGCCTCGCTCCACGACACAGCCTCTCGAATGTCAATACCCTTCCTCCTTCTATATACCAGTGGCGGGTCGCTCTGCACTGCCGCGCGTACGAGTACCTTCTAGCCCGAATACCCTATGCAAAACGCATACTCTCCCCTTTTGCGACCTGACGTAGCGTGAGGCAGACAGCCATGCATGGCATAGGCACAGTTGAGGGTCCCAGCCCCAACACCAAGCGCGCGCATTTGAGCGATTCCCCCGCGGCGAGACCAAGCGAGCAAGGAGACTCGCTCCCCCACGCACGCACGCACGCACGCACACGCGCGCGCGCACAGACACACAGCGAGCCACAGCAAGCGATGGCGACCACGGCGTGCATCGACTGGATCCGAGAGGAGCTGACGACGGCCGGGCGCCTGGAAGGGCTCACGCCGCCGCTCCCGGAGACCAAGTCGCTCTGCGAGTTCGTGCAGGACGGCCGCGCGCTGTGCATGCTCACGGACGCGCTGACGGAAGGCGAGCGCGAGGCGGAGAGCGAGCTGCCCAAGCGCATCCAGCGCTCGCTGCGGCAGCAGAGCAAGTTCCACGCTCTGGAGCGCGTGCAGTTCTTCCTCAAGTGGAGTCGTGCACGCGCCGGTCTGGAGGAGCACCAGGTCTTCACCACCGTACAGCTACTGGACGAAGTGAACGAGACGGCCGTGTCGGAATGTATCGTGGCTCTGCGCAAGAAGATGCGGCCCAACGCCACCGCCTCCTCTGCCATGGCGCAATTCTACTTTGAGGGTGGAAAGAGCGACACCCACGTGCCAGTCTCGGCTCCAGCGCCGTCTTCCTCCTCTGCCAACAGCTCCAGTCGCCTTAGCTCCTTCCTGAACAAGTTCCCGTCGACTCCCGTGGCAACCAAGGCGCCTCCGAAGCCCACGACGCCTGGACCCAGCAATCAGCGCGTGTCCCGAGCTTCCAGCGCCGCCAGCAACGCGTCGGAGCACACTCCAGAGCACGAGGAGCCCGTGGAAGAGGAGGAGCCCAGCGCTGGCGCCAAGTCGCGTCTCCGCATCCCGTCCATCTTCAAGAGCAACCACAATGCCGCGTCGGCGTCGTCTCCGGCCCCCGCAAGTCGCAGCAGCGTCGTGAGTCGTAGCAGTCTGGCCAGTAACGCGTCGTCCAATGCGTCGACAGCCAAGGATGAAGGTCCATCCGAGTCGCGCTCACGTTCCTGGTCCAGCAAGCTCTCGGCTTTCTCCCGTAGTCGCTCCACGTCTTCCAACGCTTCGGCGCCGCAGTCCACGCCCAAAACGCCCACGGCTGCAGCACTGGACACGCCGCCGCAGTCGCCTCCAGTGTCTCCCAAGGCACGTGTGAGCATCCCGTCGGCTTTCCAGGCAGCTCCAGTGGTGGCTGCTCCGCCCAAGTCGGCGTCGAAGCTCGCAGCGTTCTTGAGCTCCGTGGAGGGTTCCGCTCCAGCCACGACGAGTGCTCCACCGCAGACAAAGGAGGTTCCAGAGCAGGAAGCTACGCCGGAGACGGTGGAGAAGGAGGAGGAGGTTCCTGTGGAAGACAATCAGAAGGAGGAAGTGGAGCAGGAGCAGGAGCAGGAGCAGGCAGAGACGCCGGTCGAGGACGAGGAATACGAGCATGTTGCTGCGGAGGAGCCCAAGGAAGAAGAAAAGCCCAAGGAGGAGCCGGTGGCCAAGCCGCCTACATCCACGTCCAAGCTCTTCGCCTTCCTGTCGTCGGTGGAGCCAGAGAAGACTGCCGTGCCTGCTACATCCGAGTCTTCCGCTCTTGTAGAGGACGAACCGCAGGAAGAAGAGCAAGAAGAGGAGGCGCAGGAAGAAGAGCAAGAGGAGGAGGAGGCGCAGGAAGAGGAGGAAGAAGCCGTCGTGGAGCAGGAGCGGATCCAGGCGAGCGTGGAGGAGCCTGTGGCTGAAGAAGCCGAAGTGGAGACGGCACCAGAGGTGCCTGAGGACCTGGAACCCGCTGCGGTAGCGCCTGTGGAGGCTGAAGCCCCGAAGGACGAGACCAGCGAGGAGGAGGTTCCTGAAGAAGAGAAGCCGGAGGAGACGGAGGCTCCGGTGGACACTGCTGTCTCTGTGGCGCTGCAGGAGGAGAACACGCGTCTGGCGGCGGAGAAGGCGGAGATTGAGCTTAAACTGGAGGCTTCCGAGGCTGCGACGGCGTCCAAGGACGCGGAATTGGAAGCGCTGAAGCAGGAACTGGAGGCGCTCAAGGCCCAGCTGGAGACGGAGCAAGCAGCAGCGCTCGAGAAGGCTCAGGCTGCTGAGAAGTTGCAGGAGACGCTGACGGCGGAGGCGGCCCAGGCGCGTGCTGAGCTGGCCAAGGCGCTGCAGCAAGAGGGAGAGGCGACGTCTGCGGAGAAGAAGGAGGCCGAGGACCGTCTGCTGGAGCTCACGACGCAAAACAACGCTCTCAAGACGGAATTGGCGTCGCTGCGGGAGGAGATGCAGACGCTGGAGCAGTCGGCGGAACTGGCGCGGGACAGCGAGGAAGCGGCGCGTTACACGGCGCAAGTGGCATTTGCTGCTCGTGACGCCGCGGACGAGAAGAACCAGCGGCTCACGGAGCAGTTGGCGCAGTTGCAGGCCCAGTAAGTAGACTTGCCTGACAGTGGAGGACGAACGGGAGTAAGACAAAGTGGATAGTGTTGATATGGAGCTGGAGACGTCCACCGACCGACGAGGTCGCGGTGGACTCTAGATGGAGTCGGTCTGATACCCTGCGAGGCTTCGTCGCAGTACGAGGGCGCCTATGAAGCCCACGACCATGAAAAAGCACACGACGACGGCTAAGAGCCCCAGTAGCCGCAAGGAACCGCGGAGAAAGGCTTGGACGTCGGCTGCAGACCATTCCGGGCACTGGCCGCACGTCGCGATCTGGACAGAGAAGCATGACAGGTATGTGAGTAGAAGGACGTGGAGGGCTTACAAGAGTGGGTACTAGGACGTACGTCGTTTGGCTCGTAGCCTTGGTCGGCCTTGGCGTTGAGCACCGTCATGTCTTCTTGGCAGTCGGTAGTGTTGGAAGTTGAGGCGCTGCAGGAGATCCAGTAGCCGTCCGAGTCTTGTGTGACGCCATCGCAGGACTCAAGCTCGGATGCGACGGTGGAGCAGTTGGAACAGCCTGGGAGCTCGATGTCACAAGCCAGGGATGCACTTGCGTGGGCGTTGTACGTGGCTGCGAGACGGCCCGAGAAGCTGAAGGCGCTCACAGCACACACCAGCAATGCCACGAGACAACCAGCGAGTCCTACCACGTACTACAGCGACAAGAGACACAGTGTGAGCTTGAGTGTGGAAGGCGTGGTACTGGGAAGACAATGGAAGACGTACGAGAAGTAGGAGTGTGCGGCTCTTGGCGCGGGAGCCGATGACGCCCAGCACTGCCAACGCCACGATGAGAGTGCCTACGATGATGAAGACCAGCGCCAGCCATTGCTGGCCTGAAGCCATTTCGTCGTGGAGTTTCACGGAGAAGCCGTAGATGACTAGTCCCGCGCCTAGAGCCACGAAGACGGCGTTCATGACGGAGAGCATACTGCGCATGACAATGGGAACCGTGACGATGCGGATGACGCAGTAGAGCGATGCTAGCACCACGAGCATGCAGCCCAGTCCCACGGCGCCCAGGATGGCTACACGGTGTTCCAGATACGTTACGGTGGCCTCGTAGCTGGTACAACAGGCTTCGTTGCGTAGAGCCGTCAGGATGTCAGAGCTCCAGTGATGCTTGAGCCACGACTCGAGTGCGTCCCGGAAGAAGAAGGCGGCGCAGCAGCTAATAAGCAGCCCCGTGGCCAAGAAGAAGTTGAGGAAGAAGTAGAGCATGAGCGGGCCACTCTTGCTAACGCCGGCGGCGACGAAACCCAGCGTGGAGAGCAGCAGGACGCATGCGCCGAGGCCAGCGAGTGCGGCGGCGCTGGCGCCCAGATGCGCCGCTAGTGACACTCGCAGCCCGAGCGCTAGCAGCGCTGCACCCCCGCCCAGCCCCAGCACGCACAGCAGACGCAGCACCTTGCGAGACGTGCGCATAGCGGATGGCGTGTGCGTGGAGGAAGCGAGGAAGCGAGGGAGGGAGGCAAGCGAGCAGTCGCCTTGGTGATGGCTTCGAAGGAGTTCAATGGGGGTTTTGCCCCTTGAAGCGGAAAATCCAGGTGGGTGCGAGTTATAGCCAATCGGTGGCGAGGTATGGTGAGATTTCCACCAATGAAAGAGCGTATATGCGCCGCTTGGGTGGCGGGGTCCACCTCACCTGATACATGTGGAGTCGGAAGTTTATGCGATTAGATAGGTTATTGGTCCAGAAGCAGAAACAAGTGGCTACACTTGGACACGGAGCCACTCCACAGTTCAATGCCTACTATGAATAATGCAGCGCCTTGGG
This sequence comes from Halophytophthora batemanensis, assembly GCA_023338225.1. NCBI lineage: Eukaryota > Oomycota > Peronosporomycetes > Peronosporales > Peronosporaceae > Halophytophthora > Halophytophthora batemanensis. The sequence continues at coordinate 5,892 of JAADYK010000977.1, read as the reverse complement.
CACCACGTTGCCAGTGACACTCGGCGCACAAAGAGGCCGTGGGCATTGCCTTTCTGCGGACGGGGCGCGTGGTTTGTTGCTGCCCCAGCGGCTCTGGGGCATGCTTTGTATGCCTTCTCAATGTTGGTCAGTCGGTGTTCGCATTCGCATTCGAATCGGTGGCCAATCAGCAGCGCGCATTCTTGTCCCCTTCGCCGTCGCTAAGCACTTGTTACCCGGTTAAAGCCGGATGGACGGCGCGCACGCTATCACCATACGTATACCCCCTAACCACCCACCCAATCCGTCAACCAAGCATGGTGAACACTACCCTTCGACGCGCTGTATACATCCTCCGGAAACTCCCGTATCCGGATAACCCAGGGAAACGGCGCTCCTGGCCCGAGGGGGCCGACCCGCCCGTGGGCGATCATGGGCCATTCTGTTGGTTGCTCGGTTGTGAGGAAGCTGACGGGAGGCGTGAAGGCGAGAAGGCAGACAGCATGAGCTGGGAGAACCCGGCGGAGAGCGACACGGAGCACGAGGATGGCGGCGGACTGGGGCTGGCGGCGGGCTCGGCCGTGTCCCAGGAGGACGCCTGGGCCGTCATCAGCTCGTACTTTGAGGAGAAGGGTCTGGTGCGCCAGCAGCTGGACTCGTTCGACGAGTTCATCCAGAACACCATGCAGGAGCTCGTGGATGACTCGCGTTCCATTCGCATCAACCCAGAGGCGCAGTATGCGCCCGGCCAGGCGCGCGCCAACACGGACACCATCTACAACATCTCGTTCGGCCAAATCTACCTGTCCAAGCCCACCATGACGGAAGCGGACGGGTCCACGAGCGTCATGTTCCCGCACGAAGCGCGTCTGCGCAACCTCACGTACTCCGCACCGCTGTATGTGGATGTGGTGTGTCAAAAGTACCAGGCGCCTGCGAGCGGACCGGCCAATTTGGAAGACATGGAGCCGTACGACCAGGTGGAGACGCCCAAGGAGTTCATCGGCATGGTCCCCATCATGCTGCGCTCGCAGTACTGCGTGCTGACCCACAAGACGGACAAGGAGCTCACGGAGCTCAACGAGTGCGTGTACGACCAAGGTGGCTATTTTATCATCAACGGCAGCGAGAAGGTGCTCATTGCACAGGAGCGTATGAGCAACAACCACGTGTACTGCTTCCGCAAGAGCGGTGCGTCCAAGTACAGTTGGGTGTGTGAGACCCGCTCCCACGTGGAGCACGGCGTGCGGCCCACCAGTACCATGTACGTGCAGATGTACCAGAAGAGCGGCGGCAAGAGCGCCATCACGGGCAACCAGATCCGGGCCGTGATCCCGTACATTCGTCAGGACATCCCCGTGGTCATCATCTTCCGTGCTCTGGGCTTCGTGGCTGACCGTGAGATCTTGGAGCATATCTGCTACGATTTCTCGGACGCCGAGCTCATGGAGCGCTTCAAGTCGTCGCTGGAAGAGGCCTTTGTGATCCAGGAGCAGGAGGTGGCGCTGGATTTTATCGGTCGACGTGGTAGCGCCATCAACGTGAGTAAAGCGGACCGTATTCGCTACGCCCAGGACATTCTGCAGAAGGAGATGCTGCCTCATGTGGGTGTAGAAGACCACAATGAGACCAAGAAGGCCTACTTCCTGGGCTACGTGGTGCACAAGCTGCTCATGTGTTCGCTGGGCCGCATTGGCGAAGACGACCGCGACCATTATGGTAACAAGCGACTGGACTTGGCTGGACCGCTGCTTGGAGGACTCTTCCGGATCCTGTTCAAGAAGCTCACCAAGGACGTCAAGACGTTCCTGCAGAAATGCGTGGACAACGGCAAGGACTTCAACCTGACGCTGGCTATCCGCTCGCGCACCATCACCAATGGGCTGCGCTACTCACTGGCCACGGGCAACTGGGGCATGCAGAAGAGCGCGTCCAAGGCTGGCGTCTCGCAGGTGCTCAACCGCCTTACGTACGCCTCGTCACTCTCTCATCTGCGGCGTTTGAACACGCCGTTGGGTCGTGAAGGTAAGCAAGCGCAACCTCGTCAGCTTCACAACACGCACTGGGGAATGATCTGTCCGGCCGAGACGCCCGAGGGCCAAGCTGTGGGGCTTGTGAAGAACCTGGCGCTGATGGCGTACATTTCGGTGGGCTCCCCGCAAGCACCAATCCTGGAGTTCCTGGAGGAGTGGGCCACCGAGAACCTGGAAGAGATCAAACCGCAGATCATCCCGCACTCGACCAAGATCTTCGTGAATGGCAACTGGGTGGGCGTGCATCGCGAGCCGAACGAGCTCATTCGCACGCTGCGCTCGCTGCGACGCTGTGTGGACATTGACGCGGAAGTGTCGGTCATTCGCGACCTCATGAACAAGGAGCTGCGTATCTACACGGACGCTGGCCGTGTGTGTCGTCCGTTGTTCATTGTGGAGGACAACACGCTGTTACTGCAGAAGGAACAAGTGGTGAAGTTGCAGAACCACAAGATTACCAACTACCGCTGGCACAACCTGCTGACCGATGGTGTGGTGGAACTCATCGATACGGAAGAAGAGGAAGTGTGCATGATTGCCATGGAGCCCAAGGACGTGGGCACAGGCACGCAGATCCACACGCACTGCGAGATCCATCCGTCCATGATTCTGGGCATTTGTGCCAGTATCATCCCCTTCCCGGACCACAACCAGTCGCCGCGTAACACGTACCAGTCGGCTATGGGTAAGCAGGCCATGGGGATCTACTGCTCCAACTTCCGTGCGCGGATGGACACGATGGCCAACGTTCTGAACTACCCGCAGAAGCCCCTGGTGACCACGAGAGCCATGGAATATCTGCACTTCCGTGAACTTCCGTCCGGAATCAACGCTATTGTCGGTATTGCGTCCTACACAGGCTACAACCAGGAAGACTCGTTGATTATGAACCAGAGCGCCATCGACCGCGGTTTCTTCCGCTCTACTTTCTACCGCTGCTACGTGGACCAAGAGCGCAACAAGAGTCCGCATGGAGGAGCTGGCGGCGGCGCTGGCGGTGCCAATTGCGAGGAGTTCGAGAAGCCGTCGCGGGAGAACTGTCTGGGATTGCGTCATGGCAGCTACCACAAGCTGGACGCGGACGGTCTGGTGGCCCCAGGAACGCGTGTAAGTGGCAACGACATCATTATCGGCAAGACGTCGCCGCTGCCCACGTCAGAGGACTCGTCGCTAGAGCAACGCCACCAGAAGCGCGACGCCAGTACGGCCCTGCGTTCACATGAGAACGGTATCATCGACAGCGTCATGCTGACGACGAACGCGGACGGCTTCAAGTTCACGAAGGTGCGCTTCCGCAACATCCGTATCCCGCAGATCGGAGACAAGTTCGCGTCGCGTCACGGACAGAAGGGAACGATCGGTATGACGTACCGCCAGGAGGACATGCCGTTTACGGTGGAAGGTATCACACCCGATATCATTGTGAACCCTCACGCTATCCCGTCGCGTATGACGGTGGGGCATCTTGTGGAGTGTCTGCTGGGCAAGGTGTCGTCCCAGACGGGTGATGAAGGTGACGCCACGCCTTTCACGGACGTGACAGTGCAGGCTATCGCCGACACGCTGCACAATCTGGGCTACCAGAAGCACGGCAATGAAGTCATGTACAGCGGTCACACGGGTCGTCGTCTGACGGCGCAGATCTTCATCGGCCCCACGTTCTACCAGCGACTGAAGCATATGGTGGACGACAAGATCCACTCGCGCTCCCGTGGCCCCGTGACGATGCTGACGCGCCAGCCCATGGAAGGTCGTGCACGTGAAGGTGGGCTGCGTATGGGTGAGATGGAACGCGACTGCCTCATCTCGCACGGCTCGGCCAACTTCCTCATGGACCGCTTGTTCGCCAACTCGGACGCTTACCGCGTGCACGTGTGTGACATCTGCGGCATTATTGCCATCGCCAACCTGCGCAAGATGACCTTCGAGTGCCGCACCTGCCGCAACAAGACGCAGATCTCGCAGGTGCACATCCCGTACTCGTGCAAGCTGCTCTTCCAGGAGCTCATGTCCATGTCCATCGCGCCTCGCCTCTTTACGCTGGGCAACCCCAACGTCCCCAAGGCCCGGCAGGGTTGAGTGCGAGTTCGCGAGGGAACAAGCAGCATGAAGGCTGGAGACTGGAGCGACCACTGGAAGGCTGGAGACGAACCCCGTGCATGTTTACATGGCTGCTACGGTACATGTAGTCACAGAGCTGCAATCTCAGAAACCTCAGAAACAAACGAACACGTAGCCAAGTTGAGCAACACGTACATGTACACGTACGTACATGTAGCCATGCGAGCCGCAGTCGGGATTGGAGTGCTTTGGATACATTTTTATTTGGGTTTTTGAGAGGGTGGGCGCCAAAAAGGTCCTACAAACATGAAGCAGTCGGTACAAATGGAGTGCAGTCGATCAGGCAGGCGAGCGCGGGCAGGAGCCGGTGGCGTCAGTAGGCCCGAAGCAGGCCACCAGCGTCCAGCTCCAATTGTGCAGACAGGTAGGCAGGCAGAGGTCGGAGGGGGAAGTCTAGTCGCTCTTCATCTTTTCCTTGACCTCGTCGCTGAGGTTGTGGCGCTTGACGCGCGAGTACGCGTTCACGTTGTCGTCCATGACGTAGTCCACCAGCACCTTGACCCAGGACTTGTGGCTCGGCAGGTTCTCGTAGAACTCGGGCGCCAGCGCACGCACCTCGTGCAGGCGCGAGCCGGCCACGAAGGGGAAGTCGTGGTGCTCGTTGTGCAGGCCCACGTTGAAGGTGACCCAGTTGAGGATGCCGTAGTACGAGTACGTCTCGTAGCCCAGCACGAACTCGTAGTGCTCCGCAATGAAGTGGCCGGCCACCGGGTGCACGCCCGCGCCAAGCAGCGACCCCAGCAGCAGGTACAAGAGGCCCGCCAGGCCACCAAAGTGGTAGATGGCCGCGTCGTAAGCCACACAGATGACGAGGTTGATGAACTCCCACATGCCCGGCTGCTTAGGGTTCACAATGAGCGGGCGCAGGCTGTAGAAGAAGACCTGCAGCACGAGGAAGACGAACTTGGTGTACTTGTTGGTGAAGATCTTTCCCTCCAGCTCCGTGGGCAGGTCCACGTCCACGCCGTCCTCGCCCTGGTACCGGTGGTGCTCCAGGTGGTAGCGCTTGAACGAGATGGACGACGGCACACCCACGGGCAGGTTCGCGAAGATGCCCAGCCAGCGGTTGTGCAGCGGCTTCTTGAAGCCCAGGTTGTGTGAGATCTCGTGCATCCCCATCATCATGGCGTGGTTGCACGTGCCGCCCACCACGTAGGCCAGTGCCAGATACGCCGGCCACGACAGCGACGCCGCGTGCAGCGCCAAATACGTCTGCAGCGCCACCACGGCCGTGATGATGTATTTGGTCTTCCAGCAGTGGCCGAACAGCTTCTTCACCTGCGGGTACTTGGCCATGATGAGCTTGCGCCGCGTGGCGTGCGGCTCGTCCGTGGGCACCCAGTGGAACTCGGTCTGCGGCTCGTGCGCCTTCACGAACTTGGCCTTGGTGGCCTGCGGCTCGATGGGCGCCATGGGCAGCCCGTGCTTCTCCACCTTGCACATCTTGGATCGAGTCCTTCTTTTTCTACTGCTGCTGCTGCCGCTGCCGCTGCTGCTTTCCCCTCGACGCGCGCCGCCCTGCAAAATCGAAAGTGGCTCATTGGGCGCCGGTGCGGCGTCGGGCGTTGGGCGTTGGGCGTCGGGCGTTGGCCCTTTGCGGGTTTTGTGGCTGGTACCAGCGCCCCCTCCCCTAAAAGGGTACACGCGGTAGTTTACCGTGACTGGAAGCGACAGGGCGCGGCACGCTGACAGCCCCACATAGTCAAAGGAAGCGAAATGCGGTGGTACAACGGGACGACGGGGAGATGGACGGGAAACG
>JAADYK010000976.1:0-12249 GCA_023338225.1 Halophytophthora batemanensis | reverse complement strand
GATTTCTCCGAACGAGTGAACCCATTTCATTTCGCAAAGGAAGCCTGGATTTTGCCGAGTACAAGGCGCCCTGATTTGTACGAAGGGGCGCGAAAGAGTACTGTTCACCGGATGGAAGAGTTTCCCCAGGGCCTCGAGGAGGAGGACGACCAAGCGGAGCCTGGCAAAGTGTCGAGCGCAGCAGCAAGGGCCCCCGTGGGCTGACCCTCATTCGGCGATTGTCCTTCCGCACCGCACTCCGTCCCAACGCTCTCTACTCCTCCTCAAGATGCTCGGCAGCAAAACCCTCGCGCTCTGCCTGCTGGCATCCACGAGCTCTGCAGCTCTCGCTGGTAAACACCAGCACCAGCCCACCAAGATGTTCCAGGGAGACCCGCACTGCTTCACGGATCCTCTCCCCACGTACACCTACTACTTTGAGCCTGAATATGCGGCCGGCGTGAGCGGTTCCATCGAGGTCCACTACGCCGGGCCATATTCCACCTTCGCCAAGATCAAGGCGAACCTCGACTTCAGCGACGTGGACTACCACGAGCTGGGCGACTTCGACGGCAACTGCACGGAGGAGGTGACAGAGTACAAGTGGCATATCCATACCAAGTGGTCCAGCGGCTACGGCTCCGAGTCGTTCGGGCAGTGTGGGCTGGACCTCACGGGTAACCACTACGACCCCCTCAAGGCCTGTGGCCCCAACTCGGAGTTCGTCGGCACGGATGACTGCAAGGACAAGACGCCCGAGTACGCTTGCAACTCCAAGGCCTACAGGAAGGACCCGCTCGTGTGCGAGAAGGGCGACCTGTCGGGCAAGTTCGGCGGCTTGAAGCTGGACAAGTACAAGAAGGTCAAGGACAAATGGCACGACGCCAACTTCCCATTGCCGGAGGAAACCACGCCCGAGTGGAACCTCATCCTGCATGCAGTGTGCGGCGACGTGACGCCCCGCATCGCTTGCGCCGTGGTGGAGCTCCCGCCTGTGTGGTGCGAGTAAAGCGTGCAACAACCTGGGAGGAGCTCGCTCTAGCTGCCAGCGCTTCGTTTGCCACGCGGCACATTGCCTTCCTTGCGTTTAATGAAAGAAAAAACGGCTTTTACCGTTTGTCTTGCAGTTGCTCTCGCTTAACTCTAGGATCTTCGCCAGTATGGAGCTGTTCTCCCTGGTATCTACGCACTCTGCTCGCATTGCAGACTAGCCTGGCTTGCGCTCACCACAGCACATAGTGTCGGTCAGCCACGCCAAAGGCGTCGTTCACGTCGATAGTCACCTTCTCCCCGGCATTTGTCGTGAACCTGAGCGAGCCGTGAAGCAAGCCATACGGCTGAACAAAGTCTGTGGCAATCAGCAAGGAGCTGGCGTGGCCTTCGCGACCTCCCTGCGGCAAGAAGGCGAGATCCACGGCCTCGTCGAATCTACAGCGTCCAAGCAGTCCAGCCATACGTCAGTAAAGGAGCAACCATGCCAACTCCCCCATACACATCGAGATTCCTCACATGTCTGGTCGCGACTGGATCCTCCAAACACCCTGTGGCGGTCGCTTGGGCAAGGCGAATACCACACCATGCAGTAGATACACCTTGCCGTCGATCCAGACGGCGTTTTCCTGCGACTCGCCGTCAATGTCGTACAGTTCGCTGCTTAGGTTGATACCCACAGACGCCTCTCGAGCCACGGCGCTGGGGGAGCTGGCATTGTTTGTGCTAGTCGTGACGATGGCACGGAAGCTGGCGGAGATCCAGTGCCACCGCGTGCAGCGCAGCGCCATACTCCGTGACCAGTCGAGCGTTCCCAATGCTGGCCGGGATGACTGCTGCCTCGCCAGCGCGACGGACGCATTTCCAAAGCGAAAGGAGCCCGTCACAGCACTCCCTGCAGCTTTGTGCGCGTAGGCTGGGCGCATACTGTTGTTTCCCAGAGGAAACAACAGCGTTAGTGCCTCTTGTTGCTTCAAGCGCAAGTCTGCAACCAGCACTTTGGACGCGCTACTCACGTCGCCGATCAGCGTCACATTAGCGCGGAGTGCCCAGTCCCGCGAGGTTGCATTGTAACAGAAGGATATGGCATCACTCTCGGCGCCCAGGAGGCGGAAGGAAGTGCATGAGTCTTCGTCGATGGACGAAGAGACGAACGAGAGCCCGAGGCTCCCGGGGTGACGCCCGCTGAACTCGAACTTTTCGTATCCGTACGCCGCCTTCTTGGTCTTGTCCACCACGTACAGGAACGCCTCGCACGCGTAGCCGAGCTGCAAACCGCAGCACACATCACGGCATTGTAAGAAAGCAGACAATGCGTCATATTGGCAGAGTTTGCCCATGCGCACCTGGACGATAGCCATGGCCAGGAAGTAGTCCCGCGTGTCCGCAGTGGAGAAGTGCCAAGCCTTGTTGCGCAGTACGCGGCTCAGCCGCCCAGACCACTGCAGATCCGTGTGGAACGTCAGGTCTCTTATTGGCTCCTTCCACCGACCGAAGGTGTACTTCCCCCCTGACAGCACACAATCGCCAAGAGGAGCATGTGCTTCCACCTCGGACGGAAACAGACTCGCGTGCGTCGGAGGCGGCTCCAACTCCGCCGGCGACGGCGACAAATAACCGGAGATTGCGGCCGCCACGGTGAGCAACGCCAGTACTGTCGTGCGCAGCACCAAACGCCGGTGGGTCGCGTGTGCACGGGCGCTCGCGACCATCTTCTCCGCTGCTGCTCTTGTGCGAAGCCTGGAGCTTCAGCTCAGCTTGCTGCCATGATTGCCAGTAAGTGAAGGCTGGAGAAAGTGCCGGCGTAATCAAGGTACGGAATCAGTCGGATTCAGATATGGGAAGGGATTTGATTGGGCGGGAGGGGAAATCAACCCTTTTGGAACCTTGTAAAATGGGTGATGCTGGCAGTTGATCGCTTTGGATCTCCACCAAAACGGGGGGGGGCAGCGGCAGCGTGGAGGAACTGTGGATGTGGAGCTCGGCTCGTTAGAGCAGTTCCAGCCGCCTCGCCGGATCCTCGTCCAGTCTATAGCTCAGCACGTTGCTCGCCAAGTCCTCGACATGCCAGCCCTTCGACGTGATGAGACGAATTGGGCAGTGCAAAGGCCGAACAAGCTACCACGAGTAGTAACTCCCTTGAAATCGGCCTCAACAGAAGCGGTAGAGAAACTAGGTGCAAACTAGACTGGGTGGCATCCACACGATCACGATGGCGACGTGCTTTGGATTCAGTCCACTATATTCGAGTCTGGGAGCTGCCACGTCTCCGCATCCAGACGCGTCACCAGTTCTGGAAACTCAGTCGTGAACGTCGCGCGTAGCTGCTCGTCCACGACGCGGTTGCCTGATGCCGTGAAGTGTAGACCATCAACCAGATAAGCATTGCGCTCGCTCTCGTTCATCGCGTTGAAGTACGAGTACAGGTCTAGCACGGGCACTCCGAGGGTCTGTGCGGTTTCCACACAAGCACGAGCATACTGCCCAGTCACATTGTTGCTGCGATCGACGTTGGCGCTGCCTGCGAGGGCCTGGCGCGCGGCGTCATCTACATGTGGCGGCGTGATGAGTAGTATCTGCGAGTCGGGCATTTGGATCTGGAGCTTGCCGACGATCGCCTCGAGGTTTGCGCTGTACGTCTCGAGGTCCACGTGCTTGGCACTATCGCTGCCATTGGACAGCGCGGCATCATTGGCGCCTAGCCAAATAGTGGTGATAGACGGAGATAGTCCGCCCACGGACATCTCGTATTCGAGCACAGGGATAGCCTTCTCCATGTATGTCCTATGGTGCAACGGCCACAATCAACAATGGGATAGCACAATAGCAAAGACACGGGTGAATTGATGGCACGCGAATACTACAGCACAGTGCATACGAGGACGACGTACTTCGTGGTGTAGCCCGAGAGTCCGCGTGGAACGACGTCAGCCGAGCGCAGGTAGCGGTTCTGCAGGCGACAGACCCAGCCATCCATGCTCGGATCGGACCCCTTCTCCGTAATGGAGTCGCCCGCAAGCAGCAACACCGGCCTTGACGTTTCGAGGGCGTGCAAGACTTCGGAGCGATCCACGAAATGCAGCACGTAAAGCGCGACGATGTTGAGCAGCACGAAGAAGGCGCCACCGATCTTGCACAGTTTGCGGCGCGGCGAAGAGCTGGTTGAGGCGCCATCTAGCCTGAGCATCTGCTCTCCGTTCGGCGAAGAGCACCGAGACCGCGTCGACATGGCCTCTCGAAGGAGCTTTGGAGAATGATTGGCATTCCTCCAGCGCGGACAGCGAGGCAGCCGACTAAAATGCACCCAATGGAGCAGATTCTGGGTACACGTCCATGTTGGCGTCAACTTCGAGAGTGGCAGCTTTGGCGAGATCAACAGAGGCGAGTGGGTTGCAAGACGGCGAAAGAGCAGCAAACACGCGCGGAGAACCGGGGCTTGGAGGCGGGCCTTCCACCTGGACGAGAATACGCTCCTTTGGCTTGTCTCAAGACCGCCATCCACAAGGATATCTGGCAAAACCTGCCGAATGCATTTCGTGTGTAGCCAATCGTTTTCAGCAGGAGGTCGTTCCTCTGCAGCTGCATTGGAGCCGAAAATGGCTCAAGCTCCCGACAACGAGAGCGGGTCACAGACTCGGAAGCACGACTTCGTTCTCTCCAGCCCTGAGCGCCCAAGCCGACGGGGAGAGGCAGCCGCGAACCGGATGACGAGGCGACGTGGTGATGCAGCGAAGCCAGAGGAGGCCGAGGCCGCTCCACTGTCACCTGAAGGCGCCGTGGACCTAATCTGCCGAAGCTTCCGGTCGCATTCGCATTGGCGACCGTCCAAGCCACTGGCTAAATGCCTCGAGGTTGGCTACCAGGAGCTGCTGGTGGTTTCTTCGCCCAAGGATGACTTGTCCAATCTCGTGTGGACGACTGTGCTGGTGCTCGTCTACTGTGCGTCTCACCTTGTGGACTTGCACGAGAGTTGGTACGAGGTGGGCGACGCCGGCGCCACCTGGCTGCGACAGCAGCAGTACTTCCTAGACCAACGCGAGGACCTGGTGCGCAGTGCGTGCGACCAGCTGAGCGTTCGCGACCCGGACCAGCTCCTGGGGACGCTGTTCGCTGTGCCAGCCGAGGAAGAGCCGAAGGACGACGAAGACGCGCTGCTGGACGAGGGGTGGCTGCGATGCTACCTCGACGAACCGCCTTACACCGTGTACTACTATAATGAGCGAACGAGTCACAGTACATGGCGACACCCTCTGGAGACAGCGCAAATGGAGCGCGAGCTCCAGGAGCAGCGGCAGAAACGGGAGGAGTTGTTGGCCAAAGCACTGGCGCAGCGTCTGCCTATCAACCGCGATGCATTACCACAGTGCACTGAGCCTCCTGTGTGTGAGGTGTGCGCTGAAAGTGACACGCAGAGAATGGCCCAAGTGCTATGTCGCGAGTGTGGGGACCGATACTTCTGCGAAGTCTGCTGCGACGCCGCACACTACAACATTGAAAAGCGCGGGCATCTGGAGAAGGGTCTGCGCTTCCGCGAGTGCGCGGGGCGCTTGGGCTTCCCAAGGCCAGTCTTCAGGCCCAAAACGCCCTTCATGCTCTTTCAGGAGGAGCAGAAACGAAAACTACAACAGCAGCAGGGCAGACAGCAAGAACTGCAGCAGCAGGAGCAGCAGGAGAACGATCAACTGAAGGAGCCACAAGAGCCAGAACAGCACGAGAAGCCGCACGAGGACCAGGGTGCGCTCGAGCACGGCGCACGGTGAATGCATTGGCCTTGGCAGCATTTCTGGCTTGGCACGTCCCCGTGTCAATGCACTTCGAGGCACGGTTGTGGCGCTTGTCCTGGACTTGGGGCCTCCGACACAGAGAGCAGTCGTCTCCGACACAAAAATGAGGAGTCCAAAGGGAGTGTTGCTACCCACCGACGCGAAATTGCGGAAGCGCACGTCCAGCAGTGCGTGGCGCACCAGAAACGGTGGCCTGGAAGCTATGGCATGCACTCAGAACGCCCACACACGCTTGCTTGTGCCGTCAGCAACAGTTTTCGAGCAGGTATTGATCCAGCCGACCCAAGTACTCCTAAATGAGCTTTGGCTCAGACAATATCCGCTCCGCTCCACCTTCCGAAGAAACACCATCAAAGCTGGGTTTCCTGCTTCACCTGTGAACGGCGTGATCCTAGTACCTAGTTTACAAAGGAGCATCACGACCTCAAATGGCGCAGAAGTCTCTTGCCAGGTCCCAGGCACTATGCCCGCCAGCTTTGCAAGCACGAAGTATTGCATGGTGGCGATATTTCGTCGAGGATGAGTGTCCAGCACACAGAGCAAGGCCACTGCGACGCCTGCGGGTACCATGGTGATCACGCCAAAGTAAAAGGGCACAATCGGCGGGCCGCGGACGTTGGGCATACGTTGAAAGCTGATGTCCAGAGGGGTATCGCTCCCCAGAAAGGGATGCTGGTGCGACCCCGGCGCGTGGACACAGAATGGGTGTTCGCGTTCGTTGGTCGCGGCACCCTTCTCCGTCTGCAGCGTCGGCGTTGCTTGGCAGTCGTCCGAGACGACACCCGCCACGCCTAGCAGAGACTGCAGTTCCTTCACCGCTAATTGACACAGCAGCAGCATCTCTTCGCACTGCGCGTTCGGCTTCGGCAGTTTGTAGCTTTCAATTCACTCATCCCGCCCCGCTTCCCGGGTGCATTGCACGGATGCTGCCTTGTGTATCACAGGGCCGAACTCGAGGTCATAACTGCAGGAGCCATCGGCCTCTGACAGCACACACTTGTCCAGCCCCAGCTCGCGCACACGGGCGTCCATACACTGCTGCAGTAGCCACTGGGTCACCCCGCCCACTGCCGCAGTGGACTGTCGCTACGACCTTTCCCCCCGCTACCTTGGGCTTCACGGGCAGCGTCTCCGGAGCGCACTCGTCCTCCGTCCCGAGGTCCACGGGAAAGCTTGCGGTGGCTCCCACAAAGCGTCGCAATGGTGACAGCGTCCTGAGGCGGCATTCCGGTTGGGAACGCAGCATCCGAGGCCACCACCCACGGTGCAGAGATGGAGGTCGCCGTTTCACCCAGAGGCGCTGCCCAGGAGTCCAGTAGTGGGAAGCAGTGGAAACAGCACCGCACGAAGTCGATCTTGCGCTCCTCGAGCTCGCGCTCCAGTGCATCTTCCACGGAGAACCTGCCTCGACTGTGGCGATATGCGCAGAGGCCGTGAGTTGTGTCCTCGGACGACGGTGCGTGGAGCACCAGCGCCTGCGGCCCCACATGACGGCGCCGCGTCGCCTGCTGCGCTCGAGAGAGCCGTGCGAGAGCGGGGTGGTCCGTCTCGGTGGCGAGCATGGCCACAAGGCGCAGGGTTTGACGCATTAGGCGGCACCACATGCGCTCGGCTCGACTGGCAGATGCATTGCCCACGATTTCGCGGCGCACCGACAGAGAAGGGGCCGAGTGATTTCCTGGGCCGTGGGGATCAGTAGCAGCCCACCCCCGGATTCCTGTGGTGCGCACCAAGCACAGGCCATACGAGCGCGGTTTGCGCATTCGCAGCATGACCGAGCACCTCCTTGCAGGATGCCGCCGCCGAAGCTGAAGAACTCCATGACGGCCGAGTCGACGCCCGCCCGTAGGAAGAGGAAGGCTGGTGGGGGGTGCCAGCAGTTTCATGCACGCGCGGCTCTCATCGCCAATAGCGGGGCTTGGCGCCACGTGCCGCGCCCCCTTGAATCCTCTCTGGCCTCCCAGCGAGCATTGCTGGCTGGGCGGCTGGAGCGCGACTTTCGCCAGCGCGCGCCGAGCTGCACCCCCAAGCTGCACTGGCGTCACTTGGCGTCGACCAACGGCGGTGGGTCCGCAGGCGACGTCACCTTGGGCTTCGTGGCGCGCAAGTTGATGGTGGCAGTGAGTAAGCGTTTTCCGGGGGTGCGCGCACCGTAAGCTTTCCGTCGCCCTGGTTTCTGGCATCCCGGGATGAGACAGTACTGTGTGCTACAGTTGAACAGGAGCTCTTCATCTCAGTTGGAGCGGAGCTGGCTGTCCGTCGCAACAGATGAAGAGCAAGCTCGCGAAACGAGCACATGCACACTTGCCCGACAGGTCGTCAACTGAGAGAGCTATCAGAGGGCCGAGATGCACACACTGAAGGTTCCTGCAGCTGTGCGCACAGCACGCGAGTCGGTCTGCTGGTTGTGCTCTGTGGAGTGTCTCCCCCACTGCCTTGCAGTTCCAACAGAGTACTGCATAGCCAAACTTGCCTTGAACAGCTTCCTCATGCTGCTGTGAAAGTGTGGGAGCGTCAGCGCCGGTACGGGTCCACGTCACCGTAAGCTACGGGGGAAGAGTCCGCACTGTAAATTACTAACACACCTATCCCTCGTTGCAAAGGCACGCTTTTAATTGGGTGCTCCCACGCGCCGGCGTCACGATTGGCGAAGCCTGACCAATGAACGCTCTTGGTGGTCCGCAACTTTTGCGTCCTGATCGCAGAGACACGGCGCAGAGCGAGAGCCGCCAGAGCCGGCGGCGCCATACTGGAGCCCATAGTAATGGGCCGCCACCCCGCCAGCGGACCATTCCCACATTTGCCCGAGCGCAAGCAAGCGAAGGAGCGGAGTGAGCTGCGTCGCGCGGCTCGAGGCGGTAGTGCGCGAGCGAAAGTCCCGGCGACTATGGTGGGGGAGATGACAATGGTGCCGACGGCGGTGGTGCCAAAGACCAACGTGGTAGAGACTGCTGGGCGGCGCATCCTCGAGACCGAAGGGGCGTCCGGCTGCAGCCCCCAGTCCGATAAGACGCCTGTGGCGCGCAAGGTTATTGCGGGAGCGGGTCAGAGCGACGCGACGCCGGCGCTGGTGCGTAGTGGTGAGGCGCGGGCGAGTGAGTGCAGCATGGGGCAGTGCTACCCCAAGTGCATGAGCGAGGGCGACGACCAGCCGGCGCGCAAGGCGTGGCGCTCAGCCGGAGCCATGGACTCCACCACGCGCAAGAGCACGCGCATGTATGCGACGGACAACCAAGTGGAGGACGCGGCGGCACTGGTGACCAAGATGAAGACGTTTGACCTGGAGGAACTGGGGCTCTCGGTGGCGTACCAGTCCACGCAGGCGAGCCACCAGGACAAGAGCCCCCTGGTGGTGGACTACGAAGACAGTGACAGTGAGCACCCGGCGGTGGATGATGCCGCGCAAGGCTGCGGCCGTGACGCGTGCGGGCCGCTGGACGGCTCGTCGGCGTCCGCTTCGGCGTCGGCATCTGAAGCGTTCGTGTCCAGCCAGGAGAGCAACGTGGCGAGCGCGGGACGACTGACGCGTCGACGTTCTCGACGTAGCAGCAGTGTGGACGCGGCGGTGGCTCTGCGTGGCAAGAGCGTCATGCTGAACGAGAAGGAGGCCAAGAGCGTGGAGCCTGTGTCGCCCAGTACATCCGCCACAGACGCAGAGGAGGAGACGACGCGCTGCTCCAGCGTGCACAAGCTATGCCTCTGCGAAGTGCAGCTGCATCGATCACTGGAGTCGTGCTGGATGGTGGCCAATGGCCAAGTGTACGACGTGACGGGGCTGGTGGGCGTGCACCCAGGCGGCTCGCGCTCCATCCTGCGCAAGGCCGGCGGCCCGGACTGCACGAAGGACATGAAGTTCCACACGAAAAAGGCGCGCAAGATGCTGGAGAAGTGCTTCATCGGGAAGCTGGAGCCCTGCGGGGAAGTGGACAGCGCCGGCGACGCCAACTGCAGCATTATGTAACATGGAGAATCGACCGAGGCGGTGATGGCGACGGTAGCACAAGGAACCAAGCACCGGTTTCATCCCCGAGATGAAGTACTTCTGGCGCTGCAGTAGATGTAGAGGGAGCGTGCTCGATGTCGCTCCCTTTCTGTATAATTGTATGAGCAGCCACAGCGGGTAGTAGGCAGTCCCAAGTTCCATGCTGAGACGCAGCCATTCCGACGGCGACGATAGAGCAACAGTGCAGTCGCCATGAGCATGGAGACCCAAAGAGGAATGGGACGACAAGTTGGGCTTGTAGCGGCTTTTGGGTTCTTCCCGTGCACCGTCGTCCTTCCTTTATCCGGGCATTCAGCGCACTTCTCACAGCCCACCTCGTTTCCTCCCCACTTGTTTGATCCGCTTCGTCCGACAGCGCGTTTCGGTACCCCCATCGTCTGCGTCTAGCACCCACCGCAGTGCAGCGTGAACTGCTGGTCTACTCTCCTAGGAGTCTCCGTTCCCTCGCTTTCGTAGTGATCCTGGCGGTTCCTCATCCGTGGCAACAAGAACAGAAAGCTCGAGCAGAAAGCACAGCTTCAAACACCCTCCACGGCGATGAAGACGCGAGCTAAGCGGCGAAGCGAACGCTCCGAATCGGACGGAATTTGAGAGCCCGTTAGAGCGAAAAGGAAAGTCGTGCTACGTCCGAAGAAGGATGCTACAACCTCTAGCACAAAGCAGCACCTTCGCGACAGAAGCAGATTCAACCGCTCAAGCCATGCAAGCAACCAGGGTGTACTCTGAATGCACGCGGTGGAGGCAATGGGTTCTGCTCTGGCCATGGTGGCCTCAAACGGTGTAACGCACCCGATTGCATCACGGACGCTCGAATACGGGGAATCTACGCCGCGTACGGTGGTGGAAGGCGTTGTGGTGCACCTGGCTGCGATAAATACGAGGTGGGAGGAGGTTTCTGCAACGCACACGGCGACGGCGAGTACTGTGGTGTCCCAGGCTGTCATAAGGTCGCTCGAAAAGAAGGCCTTTGTTGTGCCCATAGAGGCGAAAGACGCTGAGACTTTCAAGGCGGCAAGTTTGTGAGCCAGAAGCACCGGTTCGGCAAAACGCATCGAGATCTATTGAGCGAGGACTCGCCAGGTGCAGCAACCAGAACGTGAGTGGAAACGTGTACGCGATACAGCTGTGGCTAGGCCAGAGTACCGCCTCACTCGTTCAACTTTTCTGACCAAGTCCAGCGCCGGCGAGATTCTCAGGCGTTCGTGGACGAAGAGAACACTCGAGCCAGCAGCTACTGTAGGGAAAGGAACAGATAGCGAAGACACATCGGCCACGCCGATGTGTCTCTTCCAAAGCTTGAGTCCTCGCGTTTGGTTTTCATCTGACACCTACTCGACGTGTTCGAGTCGCAAGCGCTACGAAGGACGCTGTTTCTCGTCGACGGCCGATATCCCCGGGTATCTCCAGGAGTTACCTTCCTCTTCCAGCTTTGAATACCAACCTCTCGACTTCGTATGGAGTCCGGTTCACACAACTTCGTCCCTGCCTGGTACACTCACATCTATCGCGCCCCGGTTGATTCAAGTGCCCCGCACTAACTGCCTTCAGCGCTGCCTCGACAGTGTTGATACCGTTGTCCACCATTCAGATCGTTCCGGGCTTGAGCAACTTGGCAAACACGCTGCGGTTTGTCTAGC
The DNA here is from genome assembly GCA_023338225.1 of Halophytophthora batemanensis. Lineage (NCBI taxonomy): Eukaryota > Oomycota > Peronosporomycetes > Peronosporales > Peronosporaceae > Halophytophthora > Halophytophthora batemanensis. The sequence goes on along the minus strand of JAADYK010000976.1, from coordinate 856 downwards.
TGGTCAGTGCTCGTGTGCTTGGGCAGACCAGTGCGCGAATCTTTAGTGGCGCCGCATGGGCTACCTCCTCCACGTCGTGGAGAAAGTCGGCGCATTTTCGCTTGGCCTTGCCCTGTCCGTCACTGATGGAGCCCAGTTCTAGCTCTATCTACCGCACGTTCTCACCCGACTGGCCCTTGCGCCGCAGATCACGAGCGTCAGCGAGTGTCAGCAACTCGAGAAGAGCGAGAGCCGAGCTTGGAGCGTCTCCATGAGCCCCGCAAATGCCGCTGTCGCTGCCTCCTTCCTGTGCCTACAGTAGCTGCCGCTGACTCCGCTGGCAGCTTGACTTGCGCTCCGACTGTGAGTATCGTTGGACGCAGTCCCTGTTGCCACCTCACGGCCGATGGCTCTGCTGCGATATCCGGCCATTGGCCTCGGGTCGACAGTTCTTCCCATTGCTGGCTCAATTCCTGTTGTCAGTGCAGCTGTCCTTGGGGTCTAGGAAGTATAGCAAGAGGTGAAGCGAAACGAAGGTGGAGACGCAGTCGACGAAGCAGCTACAGTCCCAGTTGCGGTGCATGCGCGACAAACGGAAGTGAGGTCCAGTAAGGAGAATCTTGACGTGTGCGTGGGCCACAACCAGAATACGAGAATGCGACGACAAGTTGGATTTGTATTGGCCTTCGTGCTCTTCCAATACGCGGTCACCCTTCACCTCTCTCTGTGGAGACCGGCATGAAGCCGCTCGCCGCCGCTGGACGCTGCGAGATCAGGTGAACTGCTTCATGAACTCGGTGGCCACAATGCGGCCGCGAGCGTTGAGCGAGATCTTCATCTCGCTGATCTCCTTGTCGATGTCCTCCATGAATTGGAT
>JAADYK010000975.1:0-12256 GCA_023338225.1 Halophytophthora batemanensis | reverse complement strand
TGGCGGGTGGGGCTTCGGGCGGACGGTCGAGGGCCCGCAAGCGCGCGACGATGAGCTCGCGCGTAGTCTGGCAGGATTTGTCGGGTTCTCAGTAAGGAACCTCGAGAAGCGCGATCCTCGGAGTGCGATAAGTCTGGCACTTGTCTTGGTCGCGCCGCTATTGCGCGTGGAGACCGGCTGCAGGATGCAGCTCGCTTTGGCCTCTCCGCGAGACTGGGGAGAGATTTTCGCGCACTGCTTGCACGGATGCGTTCTATTGAGCACGCGACTTGGGGTGTCCACAGAGAGGTGCTGACAGTTGAGCGAGCCCTGGAAAACGGGTTGCTGCTGCTGCTGCACGCCCGACTTGCTGCTGCTGTGCGTCCGAGCAGGGTATCGCTCCAGGATCCGTGCAAAGTATACGGCAGAGCTTCTTTTCGGCATAAGAGCGCCAAACGTGTTGGGTCCGGCATATCTCGACCTCGCGATCGTCCTGACCACGGCGGGGGGACGAAAGGCAGCCTCACGCACCCTGAGCGCTGGCTAGCGAACCGGCCAGCGCGCATTGCACACACTCACACTCACACTCACACGTGCACACACACACGTGCACATACACACACACATGCACATGTATATGATCGTCTAGCCGCGGAGAGCTTTGGGTCGTCTGCAGCCCACGAGAAAGTTTACCCACGCCAGAGAAGAACTCCTCCTCGGTCGAGTGCGGGGGTGACCTCCTCCGGAGAAGCCCGAGAAGCAGTGAGTGCTCTTGGGTCATGATGGCCGGGATTGCGCGGAAACTGCAGGGGTTGGTGTGATTGTGGACACGTGCTGCCGTAATCAGCACCCTGCCTGCGGTTTGCTGGGGGCCTGGAGCCCCAGCACCCCACGAGGCCCGCAAGCGCTGCAACTTCCTGCACTTCCTCCGTGGCGAACATGGCTGGATTTTCCACCCCGCGACGGCGCGGCATACAAACCGCAAGTGGTTTCCGCCTGGCAGCTGGCGGGGATGCTCGCGCCAGCACGTCACCCGTTCCGGCCTGTGATTGGGCCAAAAGCCGCACCAAGGGAACTGTATGCACTAGTCTATGCTCCGAGGGAAACTGACTTTCTCTGCCTTTGACCTCGTGTCCACTGCGCCGCACGCGCTCATTCCCGATTTCACCCCATTCCAAGTCGAGTGCAAGAGAAGAAGAAGTAGCCCGCCGCCACCATGGATGACGAGTGCGATATGCTCGAGTGCTGCCTGTGCGGCGCGCTGTGCGGCGCCTGCTGTGGCGCCGCTGCCTCGTCGGGAGACGACGACCGTCGCCGCCGCTACTCGGACGAGTACCGTAACGGCCAGCCCGTGTACGTGCAGCCCGTGGTGGTGCAGGGCCAGCCAGGCTACGGCCCGCCGCCCCCAGGCTACGGCCCGCCGCCTCCGGGACAGCCGGGCTACGGCCCCCCGCCCCCGGGCTACGGCCCGCCTCCCGGTGAGTACCACCAGTACCCGCCGCAGCAGTACCCGCCGCACAAGTACTAAGCGCGGGAGCATGGCGTCGTCGCGGAGATGACGGCTAGTGCACGACAAGAGGGTATTCTCGTGCCCGCTGCGTGGCGCTGACCTGTGCGCTGCTCCTCGCGACGGAACGATAAGAGCGGAGCGAGTCTGACTTCGACACGGACTTGCCGGTGCGCACAGCACCCCCACGCACGCGGGAGAACAAACGCGCAAGAGCTACGGAGCGCCGGCGCCCCAGTGTGGTTGGATTTAAAACTGCTAACATTATACGTATTTGCCTTGAGCCCCGCGTTGCGTTGTCTGTCGCCTTGGTTCGTGTACTTCTGGATGAGCACGCCACGTTAGTGTGTCATAGATGTATGCTAGCGAGAACCCAAGCGACACGAAGGCCACGCTCTGGCTATTCGGTCGGTGTTCGCTCTGCGCATGGCAGCGTTGTTCCCCCGCGCTTCATGGAGAAGGTGGACAGGTGCAAGTCCTGGTAAATGCGTCTCATGTTGAAGCCTAAGTGATGTCTGCGGGCTCTTCCGCATTCACGAGCCGTAGGCGGACGAAGTACACGCACACGAAATCGCGGAAGCCGCTCTCTATGTCTATCTGCAGCACCTCCAGCTTGTCTGCTGCTTGTGCCTCTTCCTCTGCGTCCTCGTCTTCCTCTTCGTCCTCATTCGTCTTGGACTCTCCACCCTGGCGAGACCGAGAAGTAGCGCTCAGCACGAAGCGGTGCGTGTCCAGCTTGCTGCTGTCCGTTGTGCTCACCTCCAGCTGCCCCACGAGCATCATGTCGTCGTGCGCTACACTGCGACTTCGTCCAACTCGCAGCCGCAGCTTCTTGACGTGCCTGCACGTGATCTCCACAGCCGCTAAACGCTTGGGTTCACGCAGGAAGAGTCGTAAGAACTGCGGGTAAAGTCCGCTGGAGATCCACGGTCGGTGGCTGTCGTTCACCAGCACGTTACTCGGGTCAAAGCTCTCGTCGTACGAACTGCTAAAGACCTCAGCCACAAGTGGAAGTCCACCGTCGTCCAGGCGGTAGGCGTCCAAGCCGTGGAAAGCGGTGGATGTGGAGTTCACCTCCACGTCTTCAGTCAACGGCGTGAGGGTCGTCGTCCGTGGACGAGCGCTTATGGGCCGGAAGCTCTTGCGACGTCCGCCCTTGTCTGGGACTGAAGTCTCCAGCGCCAGCTCCTGCTCCCCCTGGATGCGGGCCAACTCCAGCTCCCGCAGTTTTTCCTCCAGCGCCGCGCGTCGATCGGCGTCCCTAGTCGTCGAGACGAGACGCTTAATCTCCTGGATCTAGTAGTCCGTGCATCCCAACAAGCAGTAGTTCCCAGGCAAGTCAATAGCTACCAACATAAAGCGAAGGAGCTACAGAAGTGGCACAAGAACGGCGGGGAGCGAACGTACCTGCGCCTCGAAGTCCACGTCGGGCTCGTTGATGACCTGCGGCATGGCGCTTCCTGGGATCGCTGCGCTCGACCCTCGCGCCTTGAATGAGCACCGGTTGGCTGCGGTCAACACGAACGCATGCACGCACACGCAGAGCTCCGACTGGTTTCACGCCCACTTGCGCTTGGCCGCCGACACCTCGAGCTATCTTTGTCGGAATCATCGCGTCGTTTCAAGTTCCACACGCAGCTAAGGGTAGACCGAATGGCTTCTTTGCCAGGAAACCCGTTGATGCAAGCCGGAGACTTCGAGCCTGTGTCATGCTTTCGTTAAACTCGAAAGCACCCCCCAAGGAAGCGTCAATCGTGTAATGCAAAATGAACGCTCAACAGCCTTTTGGAGTGTTGCCCCACCTACTTCTGCTCGATGGAGACCGAGTGGCCTTAGACGCTCGCCTTTCAAGACCCCCGTGCCAAACTTGCCAACGCCTCCAGAGCCGATGAACCTCTGTGCAAGGGCCTTCTCGCGCGAGATTCTGGCGGTGGTGATGGTGCCCATTTCTCGGAGACCGATCCGCAGATGCAGACATGAGGCGGGAACCGAGTTAGCGGCGTTTGTGTCTGTGTCAAGGTTGATCTCCTTCCTACCGGCGGTTCTCGACTGTCCGTACCCAATCCCAACGCCTCCGACTCGCGCGATCTGACTGTGGCTAGTCTTCGCCCGCTTCTCGCAACGAAACCAAACTAAGACGAGCACAGTAGATACTGTCACGACAACTGCGACGATGAATCCTCCGACCATGCTACCAGAGATGGATTCACTCTCAGAAGTCGATCCTGCAGTGGAAGTAGAGTCACCACCGCTGTCTGCGTCGCTCGATCCCTCGGAGCCACTCAAGTAGCTGGTGGTTGACGGACTGGAGTGCACTTTGACCAATTACGTAGAGCTGACCTGAACGCACTCCGTGGCGGACAAGTTCTCGCTCGCGGCTTTAATCACTTTCACTGGCCCGTCGTCGCAGTTGTCGCCGCTGTGAAACACGATCTTGGCCGAGCCGTTCGCGTAGACGTCGTCGATAACAGACTAGTTGACGGTGCTGGGGGTGTGCGAGCATTTTCCCCAGCCCGGGTACACGTTCGCCGCCGTGAGCTCGTTGCAGCCGCTCTGGTCGAATTACGACCTGAGAAAGACGGAGGCCATGTCGTCAGAGGCCTCCAAGGTGCTCGCAAAACGAGTCGATTCGTCTTAGATGCAGCAGCAGACCAGATTGTCGTTATCCGAGTAAAAGAAGCAGGCATCGGCCGTGCAATTGTCCGTGGTCTGCAAACTCAGCACCTCGGGCGTGGTAGCGCAATGGCCATCCGAGTAGTTCACACACGTGGCACAGAACAAGACAGTGTCAGAAGAACGCACTAGTAGCGCTAGCAGTGTCGTAGTCGCAACGAATAGTGCCGTCTGTGCTATGAGGTGCGTCTGCGGAGGTGGAGATAGTGGAGAGTTGAGTTCGGCGCTAATTGAAGACTGTCTGGTAGGAGAGCGCCCAACAAGAGACTGCGAGGCACGAGGTGGGAGACTGGAGGCACGAGTGGGCCAAAGTTCACGAAGGAGCGCCAGCTTTCGTCATGCCATCCACAGCGAACCAGTGCGTGCGACTGTAAGCGAAAGGTGACTTCGCTGCTGGATCGGCCGAGAAGCCAACGGGCGGAGCGATGTGAAAGGAGCCCATTGACCACGAAGTGCACAGTACGATGGCTGGTGTACCTTGAAAGCATCAGGAGTCGGCTCCTTGCTGCTGCTAGATGTCCAGGATCGGACGCCAATTATAGCTCCATCCAAGTGCTGGGACGCGGCCCATGTATCTCTTGCTGTGCACTAGTAGCGCGCAGACGTCATGAGGCTGTACTGAAGGAGACCCCAGCGCTGGTAGACCAGCGGTCCGTTCTTGGCCTGGCATCAAGTGATTTCGCCTCGATCTAGAGCGAGCGACGAACTAGTGGCCTTGAGCGACCGAGATCCAGATCTCCCTTGCGCGTTGGTCGGCCGACCGGCGAGTCTCCCGTCGAGAGACGAGCTCGGGAAATGAACGAGGGGGTGGAGCAACGAGGCCTTGTCGCGTGTTTGGGCGTGGAGGCGCAATGGGCTAGTAGCTCTCGAAACTGGGGTGAATGAAGAGCGACTATGAGAAGTTCAACTGGCAGTGAATCAAAACGGTGAAACAGCCACGCAGTTCAAGCGAAGCGAGTCAGCAGCTGGCGATTGATTGGCAGATAAGGGGCCAGCTGACCCAATCACAGGGCCACATTTGCGAGCCTTCTCCAAACCCAACTTCAACTTCCAGCGCATCTCTGTCGCATGTTGCCCCTCTCTCAGCGAGCCACCGAATAAACAGGATAATCAACCGCGCCAGCACCAGCGCCAGCGCCAGCACCTCGGCTCCAGCACCAGCACCAGCACCAGCTCCAGCACCTCGGCGCCAGGCCTTGCATTTCCACCTCAACTCGGGCTGCAATCCGTCGCGACGCATTCGCCCACGAGGCATTCGCCACGAGGCATTCACCGCCTTGCAGCCCTCGACCCAAGTGGCTTGCACCCGTTCGCGCCTCGTCCCGACGTCTACGTGCGCCGCCCGCTCGCTTCATATCTCGAAGAAACGGGTTCTCTCAGGTCAGCCGAGCCATTCTCGCTTTTGCGCCCAAGCCCCCAAGCTCCAAGCTCCAAGCTCCAAGCTCCAAGCTCCAAGCCCAAGCAGCCACGCCCAAGCTCCAAGCCCAGCCATGCTGCGCCTGTTCCGCTCCCCAGCTGTAGCTCGCCGCCTGCTCTCGCGCGGCCTCACCCAGACCTGCGCGGCGCTGGGCCCGCAGGTCACGACGAACCTGAGCGCCGCGGCGACGCAGGTGCCACTGGACCGCAGTCTGGACGACCTGACGGCCGGCTCGTTCTCCGAGGCCTCCGTGTTCCCTGACCTGGCGCCAGAGGAAGACACGCTGCTCTCGCAGACGCAGCCCAAGCTCGAGGTGAAGATGATGGCCCCGGACGCGCACGCGCTCGCGCAGGAGGAGCTGGCAGCCAAGATGGAGCGCTACTGCGCCGCCTCGGACTTCCCGGAGTACTCAGGCGCGGAGGAGTCGGTGGAAATGGCCAAGAAGTGAGCGCACAGAGAGAGAGTGAGCAAGGACGCCTGCGCTCTACTCTGTCCTGCTGGAAGGCGTTGCGTGTGTGCTTCGCCTCAGTTCAGCACGTGAAAGACGTGTCAGCTAGTGGCGAATGCTGTGTAAGCTGTGGTTCAAGTATTCCAGGAAAACAAAATGAAACTTCAAAGTGAAATCTGTAAGGTGGGCCTGCTACGGTGATGTTGGGATGCTGTGTGAAGCTCTTGTCAAGCAGGCTGTTGGGGTTCGTTCCTGTCATCGCTCTTGGCATATTCGTCACCTAGTAGATTTCAAGGGTGGCAGCCTTGGGCTAGACAGTCTGGTTAGTGGTTCTAGCCACCTTGTTTGCTCTTGGGGAGCATTTGAACGAACGATGGCTTGAGTGCGCGCAGATACTTTTGGAGGTTACTTCATGGGTAAAGTCTCGGTTTCCTCTACTCGCTGACGCGATTGGGGTGGCGATACCCCACCGCTTTCGGGATCACTTTCGCGTCGCCATCGTCGTCGGTATCATCGCTGTCGCTGCTGTCCTCGGTATCATCGCTGTCGCTGCTGTCCTCGGCGCTGTTTTCGCTGTCCTTGCTGTCCCCAATCACCTTGCACTCATAAAAGATGAGGCCAGTAGTCCTCCCGCCCGCGTTTTTGTTTGTAGGCGCGCCTCGGATCCAATGGAAGCTCACACCGTAGTGGGAGAAGTACTTGGCGTTGAGGTCACGTACAGACTGGTGGAACCAAAGTCGGTGCTTGTTCGAAAGGTACATCTTGATCATCGTGAAGATGCTAACGACGACTATCGGCATTACCAGGCTCACTATGTTGTTTCGCATCCAGTTGGTGATACTGCCCTCTTTGTTTATCATGACGTTCGTGAGGATAAATGCCCCCGCCCCGAAAATCGTCATTACGCCGGTGGTCTCAGCAATCGAATAGAGCTTCACATGGAAGGGATCGAGCTTGGTCAATGCGTCTAGCTCCTGGAGTGCAGGCTTCCAGCATTCCTGCTCAAGACCCTTCTCGCGGAGCTTGGCCGGAAACCTCGCGTCTGGATCCACGCGGCCGTTGGTATGGTTGCGAACCACGCAAAGTTGCTGTCCGACGGGCTGGGGATGCATGGACATGATGTCCGTCATGGTTAAAGTGGTTGGCGTGAGGGACTCTTGGTGCGATGGTGTTGTCCAAACCAAGTCGTGGTTTCGTCAGAGTAGTTGGTGTAGTGGCGGTGCCTTGGGTGCGTCCGCGCTGCTGTCGATTCTTGAATGACAGCCGACAAGGTGGATATCTCGAGACGACGAGCAGTCTCCCCTAGCAAAATGAACCTTGGGAACTGGGGTTCTAGTCCAAGGCAAGCTTTTAGTCGCAAACTGCCTCCTAACTTATCGCGTGACGCAGATCCCGAGGAGAAAACCCACCGTGCTGATCTGCACAGCAGCGAGCCTCGAGGTGTGATCAGAATGCACCCGAAATAGCCTTCTATTTGCGCACAAACCAACTTCATGGATAGGAACGAGCACTGCAACGAAGGACCTGCAAGTCTTTAGTTGACACCGCTGCCTCGAATTCAAAAGTGAAGTTTCAATGTGTCGTGTTGCAGGTGTGCTCACCGCTGGCGTAAGGTTTCTCGTACGATCCACACCGGTAGCTTTTCCACTGCTCCAATCAGTGGATTTGAGATAGTCAGAATACTGGGAATCCGCTGGAGTCCCCTGCTGACAGCTCAACGAGTTGTCAGCTTTACGATGCTACAGCCTGCACACAGTGAAACCTCATTTACCGACTAAGTGCAGCAGCCACAGCTCATTCTTCTGCATCAAGATATCACCTGCAGTAGGCCTTTCCAGCATGCTCCGTTATGCAGCCCATTTACTTGTGATTGATCGAAGCGATTGGAATGGGTGTAGCTCCACAAAGTGCGCTCGAATCTGCTACTCGTCGACTCGGTTCGGGTGGCGCCGGGCGTCATATCGCGGGGTCACTTTCGCGTTATCATCGTCATCGCTGTCGCTGCTGCCGTCCTCGTTATCGCCTTCGCCCTTCTTCTTCCCCTCACGCTTGCTACTGCTCTTCCCGGGTCTCTTCGTCTGAGCCTCGTCGTCGTTGCTATCGTCAGCCGGGTCGCACTCATATATTGTGAGACCTGGAGTAGGTAGGTGGGCATTGCCCCGGGTTGATACACCTTGCAGCCAGTGACAGCTCACTCCATACTTAAGGAAGTGCTTGGTATTGAAGTCGCGGACTCTCTCGATGAACAAGAGCCGATGCTTGTACTGGACCCGAAAGCTGTAGAGGCTGGGAGGAACCATTATCGCTAGCGGCACTATCGTGTACACGATGCTTGAGCTTGCATCCGAGTCGTAATCGGGGTCGTCGTAGCTCGGACCAGTTGTTGCATTAATCAGATGCACGCTAACTGCTGCCAGCCAGCCCAGCAACAGCCCGAATCCCCACCGCTTGATATGCAACGGGTCCGCCTTGCTCAGTGCGTCCAGCTCCTTGAGTGCCTCCTTCCACACTTCTTTCGTGACGCCTTTTTCCTTGAGCTTGGCCGGGAGATCCGCTTCCGTGTTCAAGCGGAAGTTACGCTTGTTGGGGATGAGGCAGATCTGTTCTCCGAGTGTCGTGGGGTGCATGGCCATGTGGTTCGCCATCGTTGAAGCTACTGGGGGTGTCAGCGCCCCGGTGCAGTCACACCAGCGTCAGACTCGTAGCGGTCACGGACGGAGTAGCGTGGGTGTGCTACTGGGCCCACTGATTGTCGAGTGCCCGCAGAGACCCCTTCTAGTTTGCCAAGGTTGCGAGGATGCCGCGGGAAACGCCTCTCCAGTGACTAAACTTGGATGAACGAGCAGGTTTCAAACCACAGCCAAAAGCGGAAAGACTTGTTTGTTCCCGGCACTCTAGCTAGACAATTGGTTGTAATGGGACCACAGGGCTTGGTTTCATAGCGCGAAGATCATCTTGCCCTGTCTTGCCTTGCCTTGCCCTGCCGCTCTATGCTGCGTTTTGTGCTGCTATCATGGTAGTTTCCTTGCTCGAGGCACCTATAGAAGTTCAGCAATCGATCGAAGCATTCGTGGTCGTGTCAGGTTCATAGCCTGTGATTCCGGCACAGCGATTGAGACAGAAGTCGATAGCGAAAGTAGGCGTAGAGCTGGCGACATTGTGCGTTGAGAATTGCGCGGCTCGAAACCCAGGCAAAGGCAGTTGGTCATTGCTGTGTAAACCAGACTATAACTTCCTGTCATTCTGAGAGGTATCCCAGCAAGGGACCATATAACTTCCTCCAGTTTGTCCCGATTCCAGGGGCATACCGAGGAAATCTGCATCGAGTGCGCGGGGTTGTTGCCGATACGGCGCAACAGAATAGAATCGCAAAGGGTCACTACACCGTCAAATGCGATTTGAACCAGCACAGCGGATCTTTCCTCATGACAAAAACTCTCCAAACTCGCAGTTTGGAGGCGTGTATTGAAGTAGAAGTTAGTGCGTTTGACGCTACTTTCACTACTGCTGAAGGTACGACCTGGACTGACCTGTTGGATGTTCTCCCTAGTCGGTTTGCCTGGGAGCTAGCGGTAGATCGCGCTGTACTTGGTGAAGTTCTTGGCGGTGCAGTCTGAAACTCTTGAAAAGCAGAGTTTGGCACTTGATCTAAAGTCGAACGTTGCTGATGATGAGCAACTGCCGAGATTACGAACACTACCAGCATCACGATGCATGGGCTTGCATCAGCGTCGGAGTCGGAGTCGTCCGATGAAGCCACCACCGCAATCAATAGCACACTACTCGCCACCAGTCAGTCCAATAGCAATGCCAGTCAGTCCAATAGCAATGCCAGTCTCTCGCACTTGATGCGAAACGGATCTCCTTTGCTCCGCGTGTCCAGCTACTCGAGAGCATCCTCACGTATCTCCTTCATGACGCTCTTTTCCAGGAGCTTGGTTGGAAGCTCTACCTCCGTGTTCAAGTGGAAGTTAAGCTTGCTGGGGACGATGCAAATCAGTTCTCTGAGCGTCACGCGATGCATAGCCGAGTATTCAACGGGGTTGAAACTGCTGGAATGCCACCTTACTAACGCAAGCAAGGGGCTGAAGCGGCGGTCGGGGTGTTGTTGGTTTGTTCGTTGTTGCTGGCAATTGCTGAACGACCACAGAGTTTGCTCCTCTTGCCAGGAGTAGATTGCGAAGGTTGCGAGGGTATTACAGATTATCTCCCCAGGACCACATTTACGCAAGCAAAAATACATGATAGGCACTTGAGCAGGTTGGTCGTGCGCAGTATATCTAGTCGGTGGAAGTCAGTGAGTCTGTTACGATGAAATCGTCTTTCGCTGACAATTTCCCTATCGCTACTCTGCCACATGGTTCGGGTGGCGCTGCTCTTCATAATGCGGGGTCACTTTCACCTTGTCATCATCATCATCGTCACTGCCGTCGCTGTTGTCGCTGCCATCGCTGTCATCGTCCTTGTTCCCCGCACTCTTGGCGCTCGCATTCCCGGGTTTCTTCTCTGTAGCTTCGTCGTCGCTGCTGTCGTCGGCTGTGTCGCACTCGTGGAAGGTGAGGCCTGGCATGACACGGCGAGCATGGCTTTTTCCGCCCGCAGCTCGGATCCAGTGGCAGCTCACGCCGTACTTGACGAAGTACTTGGTGTTAAGGTCACGAACACGCTCGAAGAACCAGCGCTGGTGCTTTAGCTGCAGCCAGATGTTGATGATGGCGAGCGGCATCATCACCGCTGCTGGCACGACTGCCACCACAATAGTGCTGCCACCACTGGGGTCGGATGAGCTGGACAAGGTTGATACGCTAATCACCGGCACAACAATTGATACCACCATGCTCACTAGTATGCACATCCCCAAGAGCTTGATGTGAAACGGGTCCGCCTTGCTCAGTACTTCGAGTTCTCCGAGTGCCGCGTTCCACACTTCTTTCGTCACGCCCTTCTCCCGGAGCTTGGTTGGGAGTTTTGCCTCCGTGTTCAAGCGGAAGTTTCTCCCGTTGGGGATGACGCAGATCTCCTGTCCGACTACCGTGGGGTGCATGGACATGTAATCCGTCATGGTTCCAGTAAATGGGGCCGTAGTTGTCCAATGTAGTCAGCCTGGCGGTACCGTAGTAGCGATGGCGGTCAAAGTGTAGCTGGTGTGCGCTTGGCGGTGCCGATTGACGAGTGGGTTTAATTTCCCCTCCACTCTTCACGACTTGGTGGCTAAGAAGGTAAAGACGTACCAGTGGAAGTTGTCTTATATAGCGCCTAAAGTTAGATGAGTGAGCAGGAACAGGCCAGAAGCAAATGCGGAAGGAGTCCGGTTTACCCCGGTTGCCCTCTTCAAAGAGACGTTTGGTAAGTTCACAGGGCTTCAGGTTTGTCACCGCTAAGACCGCCTTGTCTGCCGCTTTCTTTCTCACACGCTACTGTTATTGTGGTCACACCCGAGCAGATAGCGATCGATGTACTTCTAGTCGTATGAAGTTCATCACGCACGAGTGGGGTCAGCACAGTGGCTAAAGATGGAGGTCGACAAATAAACTAGGCACAAATAGTTGATCTCCTCGCGTGATTCTGAATGGCGAAGCAAAGGAGAGGTCAGCTAGTCGTTTACGGCCCAAAAGAGGTTCTCATTTCGTGCCACACGTTGGCAGGTAGCCCTTCTTGTGGTCACTTGGCCTCCAACGCCAGCGAATGGCCTATACACGCCGCTCGGGTGTTCCCAATCTACCACTGAGTTCCCACGAGTTGCAATCATTTTGTTGAAACTCGCTCTCGATGATTCACCCACATCAAGGCCAGAATGGGCCAATCACAGGGAAGATGGGATCTAGCCTATCAGCTGCTCGTGATACCAAAGAAACCCCGAGTTGCCGTGTTGCCGTGTTGCCGTCATCGCAGCACTTAGCGATGCAGCTAAGCTACTCCGGGTTTCTCGTAGCTAGTTCCTTGCATCGCCGCTATTCCATTCCTTCCCAGTTCTGCGAGCTACTACCGATCCATACCTGTGCCTCCACACCCAAGCACGTGGCAAAACCTCCTCGCTCCATTTCCTCGCTCATTTTCTCAGTTCTCCTCTACGGGAGACTGAGCGGTGTGATGGGGGCGGTCAATCGACCAGCGCGCAAGAGAGACATGGATCCCGGCTGCGCAAGACCACATGTGCTCGGCTCGCTCCAGGCGGATCAAGGACAAGTCGTGATTCCAGTGGGAAGAGCACTACACGATGAAGGCCTGCTCG
>JAADYK010000974.1:0-12262 GCA_023338225.1 Halophytophthora batemanensis | reverse complement strand
TGGCGATACGGTTATACGGCTGTATGCACTGCACTGCGCTGTGGTGTGGTGTGCTCGAACGCCGCGTTTCGATCTGTGGGCTGGCAATCCCAGCGAGGAATCATTCGTATGGTCCGACCGTGCCAACTTCCGCTTTGCTGCACAGACCTCGCGAGATGCGAGAGGCGAGATGCGAGATGTGAGAGGCGAGATGCGAGAATCGAGTCTCTCACCCACTTCTGGTCGCGATTCGCGTCAAATCACTCGGCGTCCACCGACTCGTACCCCTTGCCAATGGCACGAAGACGCTGCGTGGCCCGGGGGCGGGCGTTGACCCGAGGTGAGTGAGCGCTCTCGGACGGACACCACGCTTCGAGGGGATCGCCCCAGCAAGAGTGGCTGGGTTCCGAGTCGAGCGGCTTCAGCATGACATGTGCAGCGAGGGGATCTCCTGGCTGGGCTGTGCAAACGCGCTTGCGGTGAGATGGGAAAGGTGGTTGCGGCGACACTGCTCTGTGCTGAGATTCCTCGTCGCGGGACAGAGCAAGCCCAGTGGCCGTCTGGTGGTTCCCAGAGCGCCACATGAGCCTTTAAGTTTGACTTGCAACGTGGCACCGCACGCCCAGACTTGAAGCGCTGGTTGGACCAGGAGAAGGCCCGCTGGGCCCAGCCCGAGAGCGGCAGGAGCCATTACCAACCTGCACGTTGCGCTCGCAAAGTCGGGCGCCTGGGGTGGCCCGAACGCTTGGGATAGAGTGGGTACGACCAGTGGTGGGTGGCGAGACGCCGGCCGCCGGCGTTGGGACATCCGCGGCGAAGTGGCGTAGCCGTACTCGCGCCCGTACTCGCACTCGCCCCCGGCGAGCGAGAACGCGGCAAATCCGTCGCATGCGGCACGCCAGCAGCAGATCAAGCACAAAGCAGATAGGCCAGCCCCAACTTTTTGGTGTTGCTGCGGTGGCCAGCTCAAGAGGGTGCGTGCGTGCGGTGAGTGTCGGTTCGCTCGTGTCGGGACGCCCGTTAGCGAATTCGCAATCGCAAGCGGCCAAGCGGCAAACAGAAAAGCCGTCACTTGAAGCTGCATTGTCGATCCAGCGAGAAGAAGTGGCGTGTTGGTTCAGGCGCACAAATTTAGCCGCCCTGTGCAACCGGCGGCGGTTTCGGACAGCTTTTGGCGGTTTCGGCATTTGGGTGCGCCCGCCCGTCTGCTACCGACTGGCTGCAGACGGAGAAGATCCGCGCCTCCAGGGCTCACCGAGGCCTCGGCCTCGGCCTCGGCCTCGGGCGTGTCTCCGAGCAGCCCGGCCTGATATAGAGCGCGCCGGACTTGCTTTACGGAGTCTGCTTGTCGACGCGGGCTCCTCTCCTCTGCATGGCGCATGCTGGCGGACGAGCTCTTCGGGCTTCGGCAGACGTGCGTACGCGCGTACGTACGCATGCGCCGTCGTAGCTCGGCGGCGCTCGATTTACCCAGGCGCTTCATCTCACAGGCGAGCATGCCGCAGAGCCGCAGAGCCGCAATCGCGCCGTCCCAAGGCTTGCGCCACCTCATGTCTCGCGCCGCCCAAGTTGACTCCGCTGTACCCATCAATACGATTCAATCAGGTTAGGTGAGGTGACCCGAAACTCGCCTGGCCTGGCCTCGCCTACCCTGGTGCGAGTGCTTGGCAAGGCGAGCCCCGACGCCTGGACGCACTGGAATGCACTTGAATGCACCTGAATTCGCTCGCTCGCTCGCTCTCCCCGCGGGAAGCTTTCTACCACTGGAAGGGGCGGCGAAGGCTCTTGGAAGAGGGCAGCGCGAACGACTGGCGCCGTGCCTGCCTGCCGCCCAGCCTGATTCGCTTTGCTCCGGGAGGCTGGGCAGCGCCGCCTAACGGATTGGATCGCAGCCTTCCTGTCACATACACGTCGCGGCTTCCGATTGGAGCAGCGCGGGCCAGAGAGGCTGTGGGAAAGGAAGTCAAGTGCTGGGTTAGCTAAAGCGGCGGCGGTCAGTTAGCCCAAGCGGCGGCAGTTAGCTACACTCGCTCCACGCCTTGCGGCTGGGCTCGCTTCCCTGCGCATGCAAACGCAACTGCAGCTGCAGATGTAGATGCAGACGCAACATGCAGCATGCTCGCACTCACGCAGAGGCCAAGCGCGTTGCGCACCTCCACCAAGCACAGACGAGATGGCTTTGGAAGTCCTAGTGTATAATTTATCATGTGGCTCTCCTGTGCTAAATATCGCTCGCGCTCCTTGTCGCCTACACTAACTATTCTAACCGGAGGGCTGCCCACCGCACGCGTCTCCCAGCGTCGCGGACGTCAAGCCCCAGCCAACCCAACCCAACCTGGCGTCTCCTGGCTCGCTGGGGCTCTCTCCTCAGCCGCGCGACCGCGAGACCGCTCGCCTCGAGGTCTCCATGTGGCTGGCCGACTAGTTGCCCGCGCGCCCGACGCATCTCCTCTCCTTCTCGTCCATGGCTGTAGCTGCGGACCTGGCTCCGTCAACCTGGGCTGCGCGTGACTGCACTGCGGCTCGCGTGTTCTCTCACTCTCCATATCCGCGTCGTCTCCTTCGCTCTTGTGGCTGCGGTCGATTATGGCCGCGCGGACGGGTCTCACTTGGCAGCGGACAGCGGCGGAGACGTGTGCGCGGCCTGCTCGCGGTCCTTGCGGATCCAGGCCGACTTGAGCAGGTCGATCTCCAGGTTCGTCTGCCACTGCTTCTTCATGGCCTCGTGGTCCTCCACGCCCGTGTGCGCGGCGGGTTCCTGCGTCGAGTGCGTGGACTTGGGCATACTGGCGAACAGAGGCGCACGGGAGCTTCAGACTTCGGGTATCGGACCGCGGACTGCGGACTGCGGACTGCGGACTGCGGACTGCGGACTGCGGACTGCGGACTGCGGACTGCGGACTGCGGACTGCGGACTTCGGACTTCGGGCTGCGGACGAGGGTCGTCTGCACTTGAGGGCCAACAGGCAAATTGCGCTTTGAGCCGCTTCCACGCCCGGGCGGGGCTCAGCCACCACGTCCGCCCGTCGTGTGGTCGCGTACGGGGTGGCGCTAGCCTCTCTCTCGCGCCACCGAAGACACACACTCTGGACCCATCCGCCGCCCTCTCTCCATCGTCCGCACGTCAGACAGGGCGCCTGGCTTCCTGCTGTTCCGGAGCGCGCGCGCTCATTGGCCCAAAATTCGGACCCCGAGCCCGAGCTTTTCACGTTTAGCATTTGGCACCTTTAGCACCTTGGCCTGAGAGCTTGGCCAGAGGCCTTCCCACTTGGGCGCCTGCAATGCGGCTGGCAGTGCCAAGCAACCAAGCAACCAAGTCATGCCATGCCATGCCATGCCATGCCATGCCAGCACTGCAGTGGCCGGGACGCAGTACTTCATCCGCATGGAGCACCAGGCGCGCCAAGGCAAGCTGTTCCGTCCACCCAGGTCTCTGGCCGCGAAAGAAACTCCGCTCTTCCGGAGACCCACCTGTTTGCAGGGCTCGGGCTCGGGTTCCAAAGCTCACTCAGTGCTTGCAGCTCGCAGCTCTCAGCCTCGTCCATACTGAAGCCGAGTAGGATTGAAGCAGCAGCATAACGCAGAGCATGGCGACATGTGCGTGGTAGTGTTGACGTGGTCGTGTCGCCGTCGACGCCAGGATGCCTCCATCCAGATGCGAGGCATCCACTTTGGGCGCCACTTGATCCACTTGGCCCGCACTTGATTCCTCGGTATGTAAGTGTCATCGTGCTAGATTCCTAGGCTAGGGATCCTAGCTGCCCGCCATGCGATCTGTACTGACGTCGCTGTCGTAGTTGGAACGGACGCTGAGGTGGCGGACACGTGCGCAACCATCGCAGGCTGCAGAGCTCTGACACGGCTCCCCGACCGCAGACGCCGCAGCAGCAGGCAACCCGGCTGCCGCACGTGACAGCCAGCCGGCCTGCTCGACCCCTCCGCCTCTGGCTGCGAGTGTCGAGTCTCCAGTCTCGAGTCGCCGGTCGCCGGTCGCCGGTCGCCAGCTGCTGCTCGTGAAGCCATCGCTTCGTCTCCTTCCATCCGACATAGCTGCCGCGTGTTCGTCGGCGCTGGCTGGCAGGCAGGCAGGCAGGCAAGCTCAAGTCGTCTGGGTCTGGGGCGCCTGGCTGGCGGCGTGCCACCGCACATCTTGGCTTGGCTCGTGTCCTCTTTTGCCGGTCCTTGACGGGGGACCATGACGCCATGACGACGGCAATGCAGAGACGGCGGGCGGGCAGGCGGGCAAGTGTCAAGCCATCTCCGGGCCGGTCTTGAGGCTGTTGGTTCACAGTGGGAGTAGGCTGCCATGTCCGCCCAAGGCAAAGGAAGCCCAATGGGACATGGCACAACTACACGACGACGACGCAAAGGCCTATGCATCTTCGAGTGCCATGTTCCTGAGCTGCTGCGTTCCTGCCTCGGGCTTGGGCTCCCTGGACTTCACTCTCAGTCAAAAGGCTGCTGCAATCCGAGCCTGACGCGCCGGGCGTGACGCACAATCGGCGACCCGTCCAGGCCAATCCGGAAGAGCTGCAGGCTGCGGGTGGCCGGGCAGGCAGGCAGGCGGGCAGGCGGCCGCGTGACGACGCCGCCATCGAATCTCATCGCGGGCTCCTAAGCCTCTACACTCCAGCCATTCCCGATGCGCGAGAAACCGCCGCGGATGTCTCCGTTCGCGCCGGTCCGAGCCAGCGCGAAGAGCGGCGACTTGGCCGAACGGCCGGCACCGACCATGCACGGACGCGCACGACCAGCGCGATGCGACGCGTACCCAGTGCGTGCGCCACGCATGCTGCTGCGCCGGGCCCTGTCGTTGCCAGCAACCAACTACTCATCCCATGCCAGCTCGGCGAGCAAGCAAATGGCGACCTATGCCCTGTGAGATTTGGCGCACTGTATATGGAGCGCTGCGCTATCGCCGTCATCATGTGGACGGCGAATATTTGTTCGTGCGTGCGTGCAAAGCATAGCGAACCGTACCGTCGAGAGGGGAACCGCTTCGCTTCTTGCTCGCCGTGCAACGAGACGAATGAATGCGGAGATACGAAGTGGTTGCTGCAGTCGAACTGGGGCTCAAGCAGGGCGTGAATCTATCATCAAGCTGGAACTTGCGCTTTCTCCGAGTGTGGCGCACTCATCTAGAGAGGGTCTAGCCGAGTCTTGGGAGTGCTTCTTCATGAAGAACTAACTCTGCGTCCGGGACTGCGCAAACCGTGACGTCCGCACCGCTGATCTTGGTGCGCGGCTGTTGTGCAGCTCGGAAATGTGCAGGCTGGGCGGCTGGGCTTGGACTTGGACTTGGACTTGGGCTTGGGCTTGGATTTGTCGTTGCGGTCCCATTCAGGCTGACGGTGTGTCAACATCTTCGTGAGCGCTTTGAAGAAATTGCATTGGTGGCGCAGGTGCCACTTGGCGTCCTCCGGCTCATGGTGACTGGCCGGCTCCTTGCAGTGAGAGCAGAGCGACCACGCACGCTGCTGCCGGAGACTCAACCGAAGCATTGCCAGCGAAAAGGTATTTTCGTGCTTGCACTGCAGCCTGACGCTCGGCCGTGAATGCCGCGAGCAACATCTACCTGAAACAGAAAGCGGTATGCTTTCTAGGGCCAGGACGGTACTTTGGTGTCTCGTGGTGACTTCGGGATAGTTCGAGGCGCTTGATTCATCTGTGCCGCTGCAGCATGGAGCCGCCGCCCCAAGCCCGCCGCCTGGTCTTCGCCGGCGGCGCAAAAGACCCCGCCACTTGAGCGCATGCAGCCTCGCTTCCTGCATTTCCACGCTTGGTTCAACTGGCGGCGGTCGGCCCATACAAGCGTGCAGTGAGACTTCCCGCAGTACGACTCTGGGGCGAGAGTTGTTTTCGCGCACTGCTTGCACGGATGCCTGCGCTTTAGCACGCGGCTTAGGGTGTCCACGGAGAGACTGGCGGTTGAACGTGCACTGGAAGATGAGGTGCTGCTGCTGCTGCTGCTTCCCCAACTTCTTGCTGTGTGTGTCCCAGCAAGTAGTGTTGGAGCGTATGCGGCGTCTAAACAGTCAGGCAGAAGAGCTGGAGCTAGCCCGGAGTGAAATGCGAGCTCACGTTGAAAGAAGAGGCACGCAGGCACCAGACACACCAGAGAAACAACACTGTATTCAAACATCACGAGCCCACGTAGACTAGAAACCCCATGCCGTCTCGGCCAGTAGACGAGAGAACACAGGGCACTCGCAAACAAGGTACCGTGCAGTCACCTTCGGCAGGCGGCTCTGCTTCACCTCGTGCAGGCAATACTATCACCTTGTCTCCGACTGGTGCAGCGCGTTCGGGTCGTCGGAAAGGTGGCACCACACAGGAGATCTGGGGCGGCCCGGGACGGCTCGACGATCACCGTTCGGTGGCGTGGTGAGCACACGAACGCGGTGGACGAGGAAGGCTCTCTCCATCGCCACCAAGTCGAGCACAGGAGGAACAGGGAGGCTAAGCCGCGCGAGAGCGGCCGCCGTGCTGCACGATGCCACTAAACTCGCCGTCCTCGATCATCCACGCTCAAACGCGAACATGGTGCTGCGTCCCCTGTAGCTCGAAGGACATCCGCAGCAAGGCGCACCAGACGTCTAGCTCTAGGAGGGTGACCAGCTCCGTACGGGTTGAGACCCACGGGAGTCCGGTCAGTCCCTCTAGGACCCAGGCCATGGCGGCCTCGCCAGCAGAGACGGAGCGGTGGCAGCGCGGACACGAGTGGAGGTAGTGGAGGTAGTGGAGTGTGGGGGTTAACTCGTGCCTAGAGCGCAGCGAACGGCGATCTCGTCCTTGCCGTGACGGAACAAGGAGAGCAGGCTGAGCTTGCGGAGATCGAGACGCGCGAAGAGGCTAGACGCCATTGCAGTCAGCATGCTTTATGAGCTAGTCACCGCCCTAGAACTAGGGGCCTGGTGCGCCTTGCTGCGGATGGCCTTCAAACTGCAGGGGGCTCATCATCACGTTCGCGTTCGAGCGTGGATGACCGAGGACGAGTTTCAGCATCTCCTGGTGCGGGACGCTCGCAAACGAGTCGAGGCCGAATTCA
Source organism: Halophytophthora batemanensis (assembly GCA_023338225.1). Lineage (NCBI taxonomy): Eukaryota > Oomycota > Peronosporomycetes > Peronosporales > Peronosporaceae > Halophytophthora > Halophytophthora batemanensis. The sequence goes on along the minus strand of JAADYK010000974.1, from coordinate 5,235 downwards.
AGAACGTCCGGCTTGCAATGATCGAGGACGGACTCGTGTGCTCACCACGCCTCCAACCGTCCCAGGCCGCACCAGGACTCCTGTGTGGAGCCACCTTTCCGGCGATCCAAATGCGCTGCGCCAGTCGGTGGCAAGGTGCTGGTACTGCTTGCAGGAGGTGCAGCACAACCGCCTTCCGAAGGTGGCTGCACGGCACCTTGCTCGCGGGTGCCCTGTGTTCTCTCGTCTACTGGCTGAGACGCCGTTGAGGCTTTGGCCTGACTGGCTTGTGATGTTTGAATACATTGTTCGTCTTGTGTGTTTGGCGTCTGCTTGCCTCTTCTTTCAACGCGAGCTTGTATTCTGCTCCGGACTAGCTCCAGCTCTTCTTATGTTTGCTTACACGCTGTGTATGCCCCAACACTATTGTGCTGGGATGCACAGCAGCAAGAAGTCGAGGGTGCAGCAGCACCTCGTTTTCCGTGGACACCCCAGTCGCGTGTTCAAGTGCAAGCAGTGCGCGAAAATCCCGCTCCAGAGCCACGGAGTGGCTAAAGCGAACTGCATCCGACAGCAAGTGACCGGACGGAAGCTGATCAAGGTGCGCTCGGGGTGGAATCTTGCACTTCTCGGAGTTCCTTACTGGGAAACCGACAACTCCTACCAGGCTACGGACGAGTTTATCGTCGCGGGCTTGCAGGCCCCCGATAGTTTGCCCGAAGCCCCACCCGCCGCCAAGGCAGATTGATGTGCTCATGCGGAGCAGCGCAATCTGGAGCAGCTCATACTTCGAGGAGCCGAGTCCCGAAATGATCTCCCACTGCGCAAGGGTCCTGTGTGGACATTTTAAAGTGAGGTCCAAGGTGGTAGTGGCCACAAAAAACACCCGGTGACCTGCAAGTTTCGCGCCGCATCCGTCAGTCTCCGGAGAAATGGCCTAGCTGCACAGTGGATGAAGCCACCACCAGGTTGTCGCGAGCAACTCAGCCTACCAGAAATTGGCTGCGCGCACGAGATGTGACAATTCCTCGCGGCTCTACCTCCAAGAACCATGACCGACCGGTCTTACGGAGGTCCCAGCGGGCGTGCTGACTGCGAGACCGGAGGCAGGCCGCGCTGCTCGCCTGCCAGCGCCCGTTGGCTGCTGCGCTGCGACGCTCACTGCTGCGCCACTTTCTCGGCCCCGGGGACATGAAACCCGGGCCGTTTATGGAGGTACAGATGGGAAGGCGCGCTTGGTTCAAGTGCAGCACGAGTCACGGGGCGCATACCGGCGCAGGCGATTGCTTGCACCCGACGGTGCACGGCGGCGCCCGACCTGCACATGGCTTCAAATGGGCAAATGGGCAAATGGGCAAAAGGACAGCCTTCCCGCCGTTTTCAGGAGGCCCCTTCAGTTCGCACCTATCGTAGGTTCGGTCTCAGATATTCGGGCGCTCTGATTGGTTGCTCGGAGACCACTCTCTGGATAAACATAAAAACGATTATCTAGGGCTCGGGAGTGTCGCTGGTGACGACGGCGCGCTGGCGTGACTAGCTCTTACCGGTTTCTAACCTTACGGCAGCTGTCGAAATACGCTCCCTGAGGCAACTTTCGACAACACGTGGCGAAAACGGCAATTCCCAGCGTACGAGTCTGTAGACAGGTTTGATTGGCTCTTCCTCTCTGCTCCAAATGAGCACCAGGAGGTACTCACCGCCTGCGCCACCGTCATCTATCTTCCTTCCTCTGTCACTCGGCGCCCCGTCGTGCCCAATACCACGACAGTACTTCAAGGATGTATCGAGGCGCAGCCCCGAAGCAATACAACAAAATAGGCAACACGTAAGTGAAAAATAGTTGTTGAAGTATAAGAAATGGACGCCCAGAAGAATCCATTGGTCAGTAAAGGCGTGTCTTGTACAGAAGCTCGGCTGTCGGGATAACGACCAGCGCGTCGATGGTATCGAGCTTGGGAGCACAAGAAACTCGGCCCAGAGAGATACCACGCTCGATCTTCTTGCGCCGAAGAGCCTCCTTCCAGTAGAAGAGGTGGCCTAGCACCTTGAGCGTCGGAAACTGCTTAGTGACCGCTTGATGAGCGCTTGCTCAAGTCGCAGGCACGATCCATGCAGCGGTTACTATAAAAGATGATCTATTTGAGTGCATACCAGTAGGTGTCTTGAGTTTAAATGTCCATGAAAACGTAGAATACTGGCACTTACAGGTCGGTTCTAACGTCACGCACCATGGCGATGAGACACTGCGAGAATGGCCTGGGTGATATCTTGGGCGTGGCGTCCAGGTAGAGAGTGATGCCCAGGTAACGCAGCAGTCGAGACAAGTCTGGATGACCGGAACCTACCATGTGATGAAGCCGTTGTCAGCGTTGTATGACAAGTTAAACTGTGAATCACAAGGTGGCAATTTCACCCAAGTAATGTTATTGGTCAATACTAAGATAAGTGCTCTTTTGTTCGATAGGAAAAGCACACACTACACACCGCCATGATATGCCGAGGAGTGTTGTATGAGTGACGGAGGAGGCGCTCCGAGGCCACATGTCCAAAATGGAGTGGTCTTCCGCCAGTCACTTCAAAATCTGACGGCAAAGGCCTAGATCAAACACTGTATGGACATCCGCCCGTCACCTGGGGCCATGAAACGCGTTGTAGACGACCCGGTCGTTCGGTAAACGCTTTGTCAGTCGCCGCGGCTCTCGTGTTCTTTATGACAGCTACGACCAGATTACGCGCAATCACCCCGGATCTGCAATCGCTGTGGAGATGTGTGGTATCGACCATGGCGTCGGCTCGGATCAGGGTCGGAGGGCGGGACAGGCCACGCATAGAAATCACCCTAAGGACTACACGCACATCTTCTCGAACGCCTTGTATCTCCCCAGGGAGTTCCTCGCCGAATGTATGCTCGTTGCAACCCCTGATAGTCCCGTTTGGCACGATGAGACGGGACGTACAGCTGAAATGGAACTTGGAATAGCTGTGGTAGGATTTGCTGACGTCTCTTCAACAATGTGTTTGGGCTAGTAGTGGCGATTGCTGTACTCCTCGGTGAATATCGGAACGGCTGCGTCTCTGCACTAACCCTCTGGGAGCATGGCGCTCATGTTCGTTGGGATTGGTTGGCTAGCGACTTGGCGTTCAGTGTTCGTAGGATTGGTTGGCCCTCAATCACTTGATAGGTGGCCGTTAACTATAATGTTAAAACCAGTAGCGCATTATTTTACAAGCATTACTGTCGTGGGTGGAATGAGCTCCTCGTGACTCGTGGTAGTTTTGAAGAAAATCTGCGAATCCAGTCATCTGCTTTAGGCCTTTTAGACCAGTTTAGCTCATTTTTAGGTACAACACATCGACACCATCGAAGTCTGGCATACAGGGCAATGGCCACAGCACACTAAAGATGCACTGGTATACCAGTACGAACCTTGGTCTAACGCATGCGAGTGGTTGATGGATGGCTACTTCCTCAACTCCAAATGCCACAGGCCAGCATAGACCGGCTACTTTCGTCTCACGTCCACCGAGACTGGTGCGCATGTAGAATGGTCACGAGCAGCAGATTTGTTGTTGCGGCAGCAAATGCTTGGACGAGCGCTTAGTTGTGCTTCAGTGTGACCAATATTTTGTTGCACTTCGCATCTAGATCTTGATGCAAGTGCAAAGTGCAACATACATATGATTGCGCCTGTGTGAAATACGTTAGCTTTTCACTGCATGTTCGCCAGAGTTAGCATGTTTGTTTGCGTGTGGTGATCCAAACAGAAACTACCTGGAGACTATCAGGTATGCGTTACAGGAATCCGGAAGGTCTTGCAAATGGAAAGGCGTAGTCAATGGAGTAATTCCACATGCACCTATGTCTGACATTCACTGGACTATAATGATTCGTAGACCAACGCACGTGCGTCGTTTAATCGGGTGAGCTCAGCGGTCGATTGGTCTCTCGGGAGGATGAAGTAAGGAGGGGTGCAGCGCGCATCGGTGTCCCTAAGAGAGTTGTCACCAGAGCGAAGCACCGACTTGGCCCATTCCCTGTTAAGCACTCCAACTACATATCCCTGTCATGCATTTCTAATCTGACTTACTTTTCAGGCACTGGTGTAGCTCAGCGGAAGAGCCCTCGAAAGGGATGGTGGTGGTTCCACTCCATCTATATGTTATACTCGTGTGCTGTGCATGTTTTGATGCAGCAGGCGTGCTGGATTTGTGTGCTTTCGGTCGAGCTTGTACGTGTGTTCACGCGGAAGTGAAGTGTGTTGAAGTCTATACCAGTGTAGTTAGTCTCCTCCGACGATGTCGAGGATAAAGTGTGGTCTGCGTGTGTGCGTGCGTTTATTTGGAGAATCTACGTGCTGGGTGCGAGTGTGGTCTGTAGACAATCAGATGCTGAGTTTACGACCCTTCTGACGGTGAGCTGTTGGTGGTAAACCCTGGCAAGCTCGTTCAACGTGCCCGCGTGATAGAGCACCACATTGTCTTGAGCACAGCATTGGCACCTGTTGATAGTATGTCTCGCTCACGGAGAAAGACAAGAAGTCCCGTCTTTGGTTGCTCACCTGCTTGTCTGACATGATCCTTACAGCTTGGTGCGGCCTCGTCCAACACAAAGCCGTCGGGGCGAAAAAGCTTCATAAACGCGATGAACTGCTTGGCATATGACTTCTTGTGCTTGTCGTTGCTTTGCCACCCTCGCGGGATCTGAATGTACGAAGCAAACAATGTGTCGGCCAGCGAAGTGAGCTTGGATGGGCGGTGGTGCTTCACTGGTACGCCAGTGTTTACATCCGAGTGCCGCCTGGAGGCTTGATTACTGATACTGCACCCGTGTCACTTGCCATGTTGCTGTTCATTGCTTCTAGAGAGCTGGGGTGAGCTTTAAGACGGCAGTTCACCTGGATTAACCTCTCTATCAAGACACTTTAGTGATCAATCGCTACCTTTGCTCCTCCTTTTCTCTTCACCAAGCCCTGTGTCTGTATTTGTGCGTGGATCATCTTTTTGTTGATGTGCTGTGACCACACAAGCAGGTCAAACGTCGCAGATCTGGAAGCCTCGACTCAACGCTCGATCCTTACCACAGGAGGTCCATGGACGTTGAGCAAGCTGAGTGAAGGGTTGTGACGGGGCGAGATTCACTCCGTCACTTCGGCTTACACTGGTGCTTTGAGGAAGCGTAGGCAAAGTATACACTTCCCAAGTGTATACTATAGAAGCGAGGAAAAGACTTGGGTCTTTTGTGGGCGAAATGAGAAC
>JAADYK010000973.1:0-12262 GCA_023338225.1 Halophytophthora batemanensis | reverse complement strand
GTGCCCGGAGACGCCTACTCCGCGGTGTCAGGTGTGCGTGAGCTTGCTCACACACATCGACCTAGAACAGCAAACGGTATGTCCACTAGGGCCAGGACGGTACTTGGGTATCTCATGGTAACTTAGGGATGTATCGAGGCGACCAGCCGCTCTTTCTGACCAATAGCAGCACGCCGAAAGGACGCAACGAGTATTTTTTGCCAATCCAAACCCGCACTGCGCTTTTGGCGGGAACGCCAATCCACTTCGCCTCGAGTTGACCTCAAAGTTCCCACGAGATGCCAAAGCACCGTCCTGGCACTCGAGCTCCGCCTGCTCTCCTCGTTTACTCACGGTAAGGACGATATCACTGTTCGCTGCGCGCTAGGGCACAACTTCACCACCGCAGTCGACTACCTCGGCTCGTGTCTGTGCTGCTGCCACCGCTCCGCCTCCGCTGGTGAGGCCACCATGGCCTGGGTCCCAGAGGGGCTGACCGGACTCGCATGGGTCTCAACCCGTAAGGAGATGGTCACCGTCCTAGAGCTAGACGCCTGGTGCGCCTTGCTGCGGATGGCCTTCGAGCTACAAGGGGCCCAACACCATGTTCGCGTCAGAGCGTGGCTGACCGAGGACGAGTTTCAAGACCTGCTGATGCGGGACGCTCGCAAACGAGTCGAGGCTGGGTTCAAGAACATCCGGCTTGCGACGATCGAGGACGGCGAGTTCAGCGACTTCGTGCAGCAGACGGCGGCCGCACTAGCGGGGTTTGGCCTCCCTGTTCCTCCTGTGCGTCACGGACTCAGGCCCGGCGGACTCCAATTCAGATCCGACACCGGCTGGGCTCGAGCACAGTGGACCCAAGTTCATAGCGAAACCAAGTGCTCCACACCAAGAAGGCGGAACGACAGCCAAGGCAAAGCAAAGAGAGAGCGACGCACACGGTCGGCCGACGCGACGCACCAGAGCAGAGCTGTGTTCGCTAGGGCATGCGTGGCGGAGTAAGGTGGGAGATGTTGCCAGCCGGACCAGTGTGTCGCCGTTGCTGCTACGATGGCGTACATCCTGTACGTGATGTTTGGGTCAACTAGGACCGCCCTAGATAGCGGTCTGGAGCTCGACGCGTACTGCCGCGACTTGAAGTGCGTTGATGCCAACTAGTCGACCCGGTGGGTGGCAACTTCGTTTCCAGCAGCAGAGTGCAGCAGGACGGGCATAAGACTCATCTCGGTGACCTCCACGCTTCGAGTGATGAAGGTTATGGACCAGTACAGTCTTCAAGAGCTTAAGGCTGTCGGTGTGGACAAGCCAGAGCCGTACTGGCCAGCGGTTGCCTCCGCGTTCGAGGCTGAGCGGGCTGCGGTCGAAAAGACTACGACTGGCGCTGGTGTTGTCTCGGTGAGCCTCCCTGCCAACACCGAGTGAGGTTGGCTCACCGGGTGAGCAGCAGCAGCAGCAGCGACTTTCTGAGGAGGGGTCCGACGTCGATATTGGAGCCGCACACGGCCACAGCGTCAAATCAAGGCGAATCATGGTGCCACCGGCTGAGTGGCGGAGGCGCGGTGTTGCATCACTGGTAGGCCTGGGCATTTGCTTCTGCTGCATGAGCAGCTCTTGTGCTAGTGTGGTCGCTTCTGGCACTGCGCTGCATCTATAGATGGCGCCATCCGATCTCAAGGGATACCTCGCGAGTTTGCTGCCTCTCGGGGTGCTGCGTTTTCGTCAACGCCTTCCAGTGAGCCGCTCGTGATGGCACTGCCTGCACAGCGTTTGGGTCTCCATGTGCCAGCCGCATTGCCGCCTGGACCTACTGGTGATCGACTCGGCTGACTCGGCGTCCCAAGCCCGGTCATGGAGCCTCTGGCCTGAGTGGGGGCCAACGAGCGTGAGGTGATTTGGCGATGCAAGTGACACCAAGTCTCTCTCTCCCTCCCTCTCTCTCTCTCTCTCTCGGCAAACTCGCCTTCTGCCCTCCCTCTCTCTCAGAGCAAGCTGGCCGCAATGGCGTCTAGCTTCCTCGCGCGCCCCGAGCTTCGTGAACTTCGCCTGCTCTCCTCGCTCCGTCACGGCAATGACAAGATCACTTTCTCCCGTACATGTACACGTACATATACATGTACACGTACACGTGCGGTCCAGTCCTCCGCACCTGTGATTGGTCAAAACGTCTGTCTCCCCTCCAATAAGAACGCGGGATCAATCACACAAAGCAGGTGTGGTCTCCTCTGGCCGACCGCAGGGGAGCGCATTTCCGTCCATTGGCGTCCAGCACCTCCGTGAAAGCGTAGCCCCGCACGAGTCCAGTCGGCCAGGATGAAGCACGGCGTGTCCTTCCGCAAGCTCAACCGCACGTCGGAGCACCGGCAGGCGATGCTGCGGTGCGTGGCGCGCCACGTGGCGCCCCTCGTGTGTCCTGGTTCGCGCCAGAGCGCGAGTTAGCTGCAGGCGAATATGGGTCTCATGTCGTGGTTCGTTGACTTGTTGGCTGGCTTGCAGGACCATGGTGACGCAGCTCATCGAGCACGAGCGCATCCGCACGACGCTGCCCAAGGCCAAGGAGCTGCGCCGCATGGCCGACCAGGTGGTGACGCTGGCCAAGAAGGGCGACTTTAACGCCAAGAAGCGCGCCGAGCAGATCATCCGTACCCCCGAGGCCATCGAGAAGCTCTTCGACGTCGTCGGCCCGCGCTACGCGTACGTGCATGCCACCGCCATTCTCTGCGCCTTGCTGGCGTCGTGGACTCACAGTTACACTTGACTTGGCTGCATGACAGGCTGCGCGAGGGCGGCTACACCCGCATCCTCAAGGCCGACTTCCGCAAGGGCGACGGGGCCGAGATGGCGATCATCGAGTACATCGACCGGTGCGGCCAACACTAGCGTCCCTCTTGCTGCTGTCCTCTAGCTGCCGTGACGCTTCTAACCTCGTTGGCATGTGCTTCTTCTTGGCTGTTGTTAGGCCGGGTGAGATGCGTAAGGCCAAGCCGGTGACGGGCGTCGAGGCTGCACGTGCTGCCTTCGAAGAGCAGGCCAGCGCTTAAATGCAAGCTTTCGGCCGGCTCGGAGCGTGGCGACGTCCACCAAGCACGAGGTAGAAACAAGGAGACCTATCTAAACGTCATTGTTTCCTTCCGCTCGGGCTCCTGCTTGCACACCATCGCTATGGACATGGATGCTGGTGCGTTTGCTGTGTGTATGCCTATCCTATCGCAGTGACGGCCGCCTTCTAGCCCTCGCGCTTCCCACGACGCCTGCCGGAGCTGCTTGCCTCTTCCTCCACCACTTCTTCCGTCGCCTCTTCCTCGGAATCCACGTGCTCCACCGCCTCAAGGCGCGCGATCCGCTCGTCCACACTCAGCAAAAGTCCTTGGACCTTGGTCATGTCTTCCCGCAGCCTGGTCACTTCGTGGCGGTCGGCCGTGAGCTTGTTCACCGCGGCACTGCAGGCCGCAGCAGCTTGCTGAGCATCAGCATCCAGGCCGTTGGCGCTCTGCAGCGGCTCGCCCAGCTGATAGGACGCAATGTCGTCCGTGGAGAAGCTGTAGAGGTCGCGGATGCTGTCCAGCGCCACGGGCGTCGTGAGGTACTTGCGGCCCAAGACGGCCTGGCAGTTCTGGCACAGCAGCTCAAAGAAGGACGCACCGGCGTCTGCGCTCGCGTGCGACGTGTGCACTTCAGGCGACTGCGCGACGTTCGTCACGGCGCTCAGAGTGATCAGCAGCAGCTCGGAATTGGAGCCCACGAAGGCGTACGAATCGCCAAAGACGGAGCGACACGTGCCGCACTGGAAAACCACGGGGAAGCCGCTGTCCGCCGCCTCGCCATCGCCTTCCTGCTCTTCTTCTGCCTCTACTTCCACCTGCTCGGCGCTGTCCTCGTACTCCGCGCCCTCTTCTTCGTACTCGTCCGACTCGGCCTCGTGGACGTGCGGCGGCTGGATTTCCGCGCCGCTAGCGTCGTCCAGAGCGAGCTGCGAGACACGAGTCGCTGGCTGCGGGGTCACCGTCGCGCGCGCCTTCTTCGTGGCCGGTGCGTGCGCTCTGTGGGCGCTGCGGGCGCCGCCGCCGCCGTCATGGCGGCCACCTTTGTCTCGCCGCTTTCGCGCCATGCCACTCATCCTTGTCCGCGGCTCCAAGTGGGGAAAGCATCGAAGCAGCTGCCAATGGCGTTTTTTGCGCCTGTAAATCGAGATTTCATCTGGGGTTAATCTTGCTCTTTGTATGGAACGCGGAATTCCCGCTTGGAATCTCGGACACCAATGGGTTTTAGGGGCCTCATTGGCGGATCGCCGTCGCGCCACCCCTTCTCATTGGCTAAAAGCCCCGAGAAGCGGATTTTCCCCAACTTGACCTGCCACCCATGCCTACAAGTGCGTGTCATGTCTTCCGCTAGCGCAGCAACACCAAGGCGCGTAGCTGCGAACTCGTGTTCTGCCTCTCATCCGCCCACTTGCGACGCTCAAACGATCGATCTATGACTCAAAAGCTGGAGAGGAAGGAGAGAGGAAGGAGAGAAGCAACGCAAGCGCACCTCTTCCACCTGCAGGTAGCACGTCTCCACGAAGTCCCAGAGAAGGCCGCACGGATAAACTGCACTCCAGCTTCCCACCTCTCTCCGTCCTGCAGTGCTCTGTCCTCCGCGGACCGCGGACCGCAGTCAGTCGCTCCGACGCGTCCACACTACCGCTTTTGCTGTTATTTCTTGCATCCCAGGCCTTGTCGCTCCGTGTCCTCCGGCGTCCACATGGCGTACTCAGCAGGAACTCGAGCCTCCTTCGGCCTCTTTCGCTGGATAGACCGCTGGCCACTGCTTTAAGGCGCGTCGCCAGTCGGTTCGGCGCCGGGTGCGTGCTCGCTTGCTGTCTTCTTGTCTCGCCTTCACTTGCCCCTTGTTGTCCTTGTCGTCCATGGCACCCAGACGTAAACCGGCTCAGCTCAGCCGCCGTGGCTCCATGGCACGACAAAGAGGCTTAGAAGCACGTCTGCGTGCCGCTGTTGCTCCCGTTGTTGCGGAAGGACGCGTACTGCGGGTGCAGGTCGGCGAACCACGCGTGCCCCATGGCCTCGCGCGCCGAAATGCGCTGACTCGGGTCGTACACCAGCAGACGCTGCACATCCACGCCCACCACCAAGAACAGCGAGTTAAGACACCTTCTCAGCACGAGAACAACCAGCTCAATCCACAGCCAGAACTTACCGCCAGCAGATCCAGGCCAATGTGGTCCAGCTGCGGCACGATCTTGGCCAGTGGCTGTGGCCGCCACTTGGGGAAAGCTGTCTTGTAGTCCGGCAGAGTAGACACGCCTGGCCACATATTCTCATCCGGTGTGCCCAAGACACGGAAGATGCGGTAGAGCTCGTCGATCTCCGAGTCTCCGGGGAAGAGTGGCTGCTTGTTGACCATCTCAGCAAAGATGCAGCCGATAGACCACGAGTCCACGGGCGTAGAGTAGTGCTTGGCGCCCAGTAGCACCTCCGGCGCCCGGTACCAGAGCGTCACCACCTCGTGGGTGTATCGACGTAATGGTACGCCGTACTCCCGTGCCAGTCCAAAGTCGCCCAGTTTGAGGTTCCCGTGCTTGTCAATGAGCAGGTTCTGCGGCTTGAGGTCGCGGTGCAGCACGCGGTTGTTGTGGCAGTAGGCGACGCCCGCCAGCAGCTGGTAGAGGTAACTCTTGACCTGGAACACCTCCATGCGCGCCGGTAGCTTCTCCAGACAACGCTTGAGGTCCTGCTCCACGAACTCGAACACGAGATAGAGCTTGTTCTTCTGGTACACGGCGTCGTAGAGGTAGACCACGTTCGGGTGCGACGACAGTTCCTTAAGCAGCGAGATCTCGCGCATGGCCGTGGACGGGATGCCCTCCTCGTCAGGCTCCAGGCGGATCTTCTTGAGCGCCACGATGTTGCCCGACTTGCGGTCCAGCGCGCGGTACACGATGCCGTACGTGCCCTCGCCCACCTTGTCCAGCTTCTCGTAGTTCTCCATGGCGGCCCAAGGCGACACCTGGGCGAAGAAGGAGACAGAGAAGGAGAAGAGGAGAGAGAGGGGACGAGCGGAGGCCTCTCGGACGCACGCACGGGCGGACGGGGGTCTGTGGCGAGCGAGGCCTTCCTTCACGAGAAGCGCGCGGCAGACCAACGTCTGCTGCTGCTGCTACTGCGCTGCTGCTGCTGCTGGAAATAAAACACTAGGATGAGAAAAAATCGATGAGTGTTTGTCCGCAAGGTCGAAATATGCAGCGTGAGCGACATGCGTGTTGAGCACTTGGCTTTACTATGCTGCAGAGTGCTGGTCCTCTGACGACATTGAGATTCGTTACGGTTATATCCGAATTCCCTATGGCCATACGCTCGCCCACTCGTCAATGCTGGCCAATGGGCTGTCGTTCTTACTATGCTGTGCGCGTACTCGTGTCCCTTCATGCAAACGGCTGAACCACTTCTATAACAGTTCATGAGGTGATTGGTTTCCGAAAATTCGTGCGTTATGTACCGCTGCTGGAAACGTAACGCCGACACTGTATACTTTTCACGGATGCGTGATACGAACATCGATGATCTTGGCGAACGAAATAACCTCTTTAAACGCTGCGGCGCAAATTGCGCTAGTATTAAGGAGAGACATCACAGCATAGTGAAAAGGACAGTCCAAGGCCCCCGTTTTCCACGATTGACGAATGGGGCGACAGATAACGAAAAAGAGCGCAGAAAGCGCCAAACGATTTACTAACGTTTCAAACAGGCACTACCGTTCTACCTGTTGGTGCAGTCGGGCTGCACCAATGATGTATACGATTCAATACAAGTTCCTATACATTTCAGAGCTTCAGAGTCGCTGGAGATTCGAGGGCCGAGCACTGAACGACCACACCCGTAGCACCATAGCAATTTTAGAAACTAACACATCAAACACTGCATTTTGATTTCCCCCATATGTTTGAGACCAACACTCCGCAATCGATCAAACAGCTCACACAAGGCAATCTGTTCCATCAATGCGGAGATGGAGATGGAGGACCGGATGAAGCCGTATTCTTGCAAGACGAAGATGTAGTTTGTGACTGCGGGTAGATCAGGCGGTGAGGTGAGGTGAGGTGGCAAAGAGCTGGGTGAGAAGCAATAGAACCGAGCGGTACGAGGGCAGAAAATGGATAGTGGAGCGTTGAAATATAGACGAATTGGATTGTAGTGACTGTGCTAGGTGTCCACGCGGTCGGTGTCCTCTATATCTTCTTCCGACTTAGGAGAAAGCTCAAGCGAGGTGATTATTTCCCTCATCTAGTTCGTTGAGACTCGGGAGACCTGGGATAGAACGCAGCTCTTGAATTTTACCCGCCAGCTGCATATGCAATGATCCAGTGGGACGCACAACTATAGTGTGGCAAATTGTCTCCGCTCGTTCGTTTACCAGACTGGACGTGCCGACCACGTCCAAGTGCCGTATTTGTTGAAACTCGGCTGTCTCTGGAAGCGAACAAAACATCAGCAGGCTGGTGAGCTTGAACCACCACCCAGTGCGTACACGCTATCTCACCAACTTGAATGTCGGACTGCAAGAAAGTCGCTGGTGACTTCTACAGCTTAGAGAACTCGTGTACGTGTCACTTGCCGATGACACGTGGCCTTGGCTGATGTCCCCTTCACCGCGAATACAAAGAGCTCCACGATGAGCGGACCGTCTGTCTTGCGATGTTTGTTGCGGCCGGCACGCGCTAGGTCAGTCATAGAAAAGTTCCCATGCACCTACGCAGCTGTTGGTTGCGGTAGACGGGCCTGACCAAGCGCTAATATCGACGACACCGATACATTCCTGCTAAGAAGAAGTACCTGCATAAAGACTATTACAAAGCTAACAACAGTAACACGCACTTTGTAAGTACCCTGCACCTATCCCGAGCATATAGTTCATCCGTTTCCTTGATACAAGAATATTTCGTGACACGGGTGGAGTCATGTAAGTTCGGGACACTGCTGACTGCTCTCCTAGTCTAAGTCATTTGGCATCTGTTATTGACGCGACTGGTTGGGAGTTTAAACCTCTTGCAGTCTGTCGGGAAGTTTTGTCACGCTCGTATCGGGTCTTGGTGCCAGGGTTCCAAGATGATAGATGCACCAGCCAGAGTCCCTCTGGGATTTTCCGCGGTGAGCTGTCCTATGATTCCTTCTTTATTCATCTGTAGCCTTTGTCATTTCTTTCGATACACCGATCATTAGATATCTTTGCTTTAGGAGCTCAGTGACTACCTGGCGATCTTTCTGAAAAGTAGCTACTCCCTCTAAACCCACTGGTCGCTGACATGAAGGTCCACCAAACTCCTGGAATCTTCCCACAATATCTGTGCCCGGCACGTCAATACTACATTCATGAAGCCAGCAAATGATGGGCTCCTTTGCCGATAGTTGTAACTGGAGAGGTTCACTTGAATGGCGCTGAGTTTGAACTGACCGTGCACATTCTGCACCCAGCAATCGCGCAGTTGCATTTCCAGCAGTCGCGATTGCTGGCTCTGGAATCTGCTAGCAGCATCACTGTGGGTCTTGCCTTTACCTTGCTGGCACTGCCAACCCACACAATGTGCGTAGACTGCTGACCACCTGGGTGAATAGATGCTCAAAGATCGTTGCGATCTGATTTGCATGGTAGCCTTCGGAAACACCGAGCTTGCGTATCGCGTCTTATACTTCGTGGTGAAAGCGTTCTGTAACTTTTGCAGGATCCATTCACCCCACTTTGGCCTATGTGCGTGTGTGTGTGACAGCATAGGTTTAGCCTGTGTGTCTTGAGAAAGTGGTCTCTCCACGAGATTCTAACGGTGAAGTGGTCACGTTTAACATTATACTCCTCCTCAAGTCTCCGTGCCTGTAACCGTACCATGAGTGGATACACCGAGACATCTTCTTGACGAAGATCTCGGACCCAAAACGCAAGCTTACCATCCACATTGGCCGATAAACCACACACACACACACATACACACACAACACGCTTGCGAGGCGCCTCGAAGAGATGATTGTTCCCGTTCTCGACTTGTTCTGCTGTGTAATTTGCTCTCTCGCTGTAGCCCACTTGAGCAACTGTCCCTTCTTGCCCTTGCGGACAGAACCACGGAGGCAAGGAAAGTAGTAATTGAGAGCTTGGTGATACTAGCCTGTAGAAAAGACTCCACGGTGGTGTGCCGGTGTTTGAAGCTGACCGCCTCGCGAGATACCTTGAGTGCTGCTGCTGGGATGACATCTGCTGGTGTACTTGCTTGCTCCGTGGTGTTTTTCTAGCATCAGTTCTATTGTAGTAGGAGTTTATGGGTGAGGCGAAAAAATAGTGTAGGGGCAGTGGCCTCTTGATAAGTTACCAATGAGCTGCATGGCGTTGAACATTTCCCTTTTAATTCCAAGGAGTACCTTACGACTGGGTCCAAACTGTGCTGTAAATGGAGTTCTGTCATTGGTTAGAGTAATGGTGTCAGAGACACTGGAGGGTGCGATTCTTCGGTACTTGACTTTGGATGGGATTCATAGGTGAGGCTGAAACACACACAACGAGCCTGAATAAAATGTCGCAAAATGCAACCCAGCCAATGCTCACGCTGCTTCAGAACATCACCAACTGCATGGATGAGCGGAAGGAGAAGGCGGTAAAAGAGAAAGTAGCAAATAAAGGCGAAGCGCCAAAGTATGGATTCGCCTAGGAGCTACTATGCCGCTAAGCTATGTCTGGACCGGGAGGAGATGAATTGCAGGCAGACGAGCAGCAGAGGATGGCAGAACCGGGTCAAGACGGTGACAATGCGAACCAGCGCTCACTGACAGGAAGCTAGCAGCGCAGACAGCACGGCCACATTGAGGCCAAAAAGCATCAAAGCGTGAGAAGCTGACTGGTGTCGTCGCGTCAACCACAGAGACGATCGAGCAATCACAAGGAGATAAGTAACTCAAGTATCAGTACCTGGCGGAGCGGATGTGTGTTCAAGAGAGAATGTCGAAAAGCTCCGCAAACACGAGAAAACGTTTGCTTTAGTTTGAGAACAAATCGACGAGCGTCGAGAACAGTTAGCGCATCAGGATGAGGACGAGAACAGAACTTTCATGGATAAGTTGCTTGAGGTTGCGAGAAGACAGAAGGAGTGATTCAAGCAAGAGTAGTCTTGTAATGGGTAAATAGATTGTTAGTCAAGATTCTACATTTAAGGCATTGGCAACGAGGATGCACACAGCACACCAGTCGTTGTAAATCCTCGTAGATTGACACTGGATCGGCGTTGGTATGTGACGCACTGCCTAGTGCCATCGATAAAGCTTCAGCACGAGTGGAGGGTGCACCTGCGTTAGTAACAGCTCTGCAGTAAGGTTCCAAGCGCGGCTCGACGATTTGGTGATCCAGGTAAAGTTGATTAGCATGTTCTGTGTGCAGACAAGAAACCACCTACTTGCAAACTCCGCTATAGAGATCCGCATAGTGACAACACGTGTTGGCAGCCGTATATAATCTTGAGAACGTGCTGAGACGACGATAGAGTATTGCGAGCGTCGCTGTAATGGGTACCACGTCGCCCACAAATGCGCGAATGGACGGAAGCGAGAGACATGGCTGTTGACAAACACTTCGAACTTGGATGCGGTGAAGTTGTCTCGCTCGCGGATGGTACCGTTGTCCATGGATGACTCAGCGCGAATCTAGTGGTTGATGCGAGGCTGGCGCGGAAGCTGCGATGCGCGAACTAGGCGTCCATCGTGCGAAGAAAGCGCTTGCAATTACCGTCCGCTGCGCACTAGACACCACAAACGATCGCTACAGTTTGGTTAGCTGTGAGTCTGGGGACAATAAAGATCATCTTCGTAGCAGGTGTGATAATTGTTTCTTTTGTTGGAGTGGCGGGCCAGCCGAACAAACGCGTGCGAAACGACTCGGTTCGTAAACTCTGATAGGCTTACTTTCAGGGAAATACTAATGTTGAGTAAATGTATTGCTCCCGTAAAAGAGTCTAGCAAACTTTCTTGGAATGTCGCATCAACCTCGTCCACGGCCGTGCAAGAACCCTGCTCCAGCTTGCCGTAGATGCTGCCATCGTGATCGTGGAGGTGGATAATCCGAGTATGGCGGCGGTCAAACAGACAGGTGAAAGCTTGCGCATTCTGGATGGTTCAACCATTTGTTGGTAGAAATATCGTTCACCCTTGATCTATTTACCACATTTTTCTGAAACCAAGCAGGGCAAACAAAGAACAGAGCTCGCTATGCTGCGTATGCGGAGCTGGAGTGGCAAGGCATCCGCCGGCGGTGCCTCTCTGACCTCGTCTACCTATGTTGCCCGTTTGGACATGTGTGGTGCAGCCCAATCGCGGCGATGGCCGACCGAAAAAAGCCACTGCGTCGACTGTCGTTTCCCCAGCTGCTTGGCACCGGAGCCGAAGATGGTCTTCGTCCTGGGAGACCTCTTTCGTCTCTCGTTCCCGAGCACCCACGCACTCCTGAGGGGCAAGATCGAGTTGGATGCCACCAACCTGGTACTCTGCTGCACTTGATCCTGACCGACAGCCGTCCTGGCTTGTGGAGGCCAGGATTACCAAAAACAAATAGCACGAGACAGGAGAAGAGGCGACGTCAGCAACCGCAGTGCGCAGCAGGCGCTACCGCGCTAAGGTGAGCGCGCGTGGTGTTGTGTTAGAGCCGCAGGTTGTAGCCTTGCGGCAGCCTTGTGCGTGGAGGGACTACTTCAGGAGGGCAACGGCGACACACGCGCTCGAAGCTACGCCAGAGGCCGTGACGCGCAGACTCATCAGCTGCATGACACGCAGGCTCCAAGACTCCCCCTATATCCTAGCCTGCAATGCTGCAGTGCGTGTGATACCCACTGTAGTTGGCACCAACTGGGCTGAGCCCGAGATCCGGGGGCCTGGTCCCATTGTGTTGACGTGGATTGATCTGCTCCCGAAGCACGAGCCCTTCGCTTTTTCGTTGGTGAAGCTGGAGGCTGCGGGCGAGGTGGCGATGACATGGCTTCTGCACTTCTTCCTGTCGGGCTTTCTGTTCCTATCTACTCGGACATTTTTCGGTAAAGGCTGCAAGCTGGAGATCAACGCGAATTGCAAGCTGCTACGCCTTGGGCTTGAACTACGCGGAGACCAGTACTTCCGCTACGTGAAACACTGGTTTCCGACTAGACAGCATTGGGAGACAGCGTTGGAACATGACCGGGAAACCATTTGCCAAGCACGGACAAACAACATCTCTTTGGCACTGATACGTGGTAGCACTAGGCTGGAAATTGGCCATCGTGTGCGGG
>JAADYK010000972.1:0-12285 GCA_023338225.1 Halophytophthora batemanensis | reverse complement strand
TCCCGTCTTGCACCTCATGTCCGTTCCACGATTACCACGCCTACCGATGGGTACGACCGGAGAAACGATGGAGTACCATGTATCCTCCCGCCGAAGCTGCTTCATGGTTTCAGGAGAGTGCTTTGCTGTTCTCGTCCTGTAATCTGATCTTGTCTGGTGTGAAACTCAATGATTTTGTCTCGTGCTTGGTTGGTGCATCCTGGTTCATCACTGCAATGTTGACCATCGTGAAGGCAGCAGATTCCATTGGCTGCGATAGCTTTGATGCAGCCAGAGAACTGACAGCAAGAACCATTACCGTACAGCATTTACCGTGTACAGACCTCATAATTAAATCTTGAGAGCGCAAGTCTTGTCACTGCAGCCCAAGTCTCCAATATGCCGAATGCAGATAACACCCTTTTTCGCCAAGGGAGCAAAGTCATCCCAGATACTCGCGCGTTTATCACCGTGGCGCATACACTTGCCCATGAGCTGAGAAATCCTGTTACAGGGTTTGATCTGACACATCTGATAGTGGACTAGGGCAAACAGGGCGCAGATTCAGCTTGAACGCTACTTGGGGTCGAGTTTCACAGTGAAGCGGATGAACGGTGCACACATGCAGAGGTGCTTCTCGGCGAGATCCGCGTGATCCATGTGGTCCACGTTACCTCCACAGGCAAAACATTTCGAGCATGGGCACTACAAATTTTACTCAGTCGTGATCCAAGCCCATACCTGGGAGTACCGTCGGCCAGCCGTGTGAGCGTTGTCTAAACGGAGCAGGCTCACGATTGCTATGCGCTCCACGATCAATTGTCGCTCTTTCTCCTCTCATTTGTGGTTGAGGCTCACCTCGAAGTCTCAACCACGCAGCACGTTTCTGATATGGTTGCCCATTTTGATGAACTCGTGCCAAGCATCACGGAGATAAGCGTGGTATTTTGAGTTTTCGCCTTCGTTACTATAAACTCGTTGCGCGCACATTACACCAAACTCGCCCAGCTAAGGGCAGAGGAAGTGACTCCAGTACAGGTGTCGTGTACCCTGAAACTCAAATGCGAAGTGAAGCTTAAGAAGGAAGACATCTAACTCTAAGCCGCTTTCCAGCACGTCACGCGTAGAGTCGAAGTGCTTCTCGAAGAATATGAACATCAGAAACGCCATCATCTTCTCGACATCCGAGCAGGACCTCCGACAGACCATGCATGAGTCCGTATCAGCCACAACAGCTCCCACCTTGCCGGCAAAGTGGTGCCCAGGCGGGCACAAGGAACGATCCTTGTCACCGAGCTCGAGCCAGTCTGTGCTGACCAAGCGCGGTACTTTGATATCTCATGGCACTTCGGAATAAATTGAGGCGGGTGGAGATGCTCTAAAAGGCTGAAAGAATTTATTTTTGAGTGGTCCTCGATCGACCAATCAGGAGCCGGCAATCCTTTCTCCTCTCCGCTCCGCTCCAGTCCAGTAGAGGCTGCCAGTGAAAAGTGAACCTGTTCGCAGACACCAGCGATCTGCACACGAAGACGCGAGCGATCCGCAGCATGGGCGGCAGCGGGTGCACGTGCGGCTTTCTGCCCTGCATCTGCGTGGGCGGAGGCGATGATGTATCGTCACCCAAGGCCAAGCTGCGCCAGCTGGTGGCGGCCAACGCCACGGCGCAGTGTCTGAGCTGCATGATGATGCCGTGCATCTGCCCTGCAGACGACGAGCCGCTGCTGGGTGAGGACGGCGCCACCAGTGTGGAGGCGGCTAGTCCTCTAGCTTCAGACCACGACCGCACAGGTGTAGTGGAGGCAGAGGACGAGCCTGAGGACGCAGTCACGGACGAGTACGGCCGCGTGCCTCTGACTGCGCTGGACGCCGACAGTCCCAAGACGGAGGACGACGTCTGGGTGGCACGCGAGATCAAGCCGTTGCTCAAGCCTCACCAGGTGGAGGGAGTACGCTTCCTTCATTCGCATGTAGCGGCTGCGCGCGGCTGCATCCTGGCCGACTACATGGGGCTGGGCAAGACGCTGCAGGTGATCACAGTTATTTATTCCTTCCTGGTGGATGAGCTGGACGCACGCAGTCGGCGTCAGCGTGAGCACAAGCAGGACTCGCAAAACCACGACGGGAACAAGCCACCAGTGCAGACTACCACACACACAGCCAAGACGGAGGGTGGTAAGAGCGACGGTGAAGAGCTGGAGCCGCCAGCCACGGTGCTGGTGCTGTGTCCCGCCATTTGTCTGCCCAATTGGGAGTCCGAGTTCCACAAGTGGCTGGGCATTGAGGCTCGCGCGCGCTGTCCTGTCCTAACACTGGACGCCAGCACCACCAAGGGCACAACCGCCGGCCGACTGCGCCTGCTCCAGCGCTGGAAGCGCTCCGGAGGCGTACTGCTTATGGGCTACGAGATGTTCCGCAGTTTGCTCAACCCAACGGCGACCACCACCGCCACTTCTACCGAGCGCGAGGCCTCTCTGCGCGTGTGTTCTCGTGTTGGATCAGCCACTATGGAGGTCACGAGTGTGGCAGTTCAGGCGGCCGCCAAGGCTCAGCGGGCGGCGCGGGAGTTCCACCGACTACTGTGTGCGCCAGGCGCCGATTTGGTAGTGCTGGATGAGGGTCACCGCATGAAAGACCCGAGCTCACTTCTGTGTCAGAGCGTGGGGCAGATCCGCTCGCCACGGCGTCTTGTGCTTACAGGTTATCCCGTGCAGAACTCACTGTCTGAGTACTGGTGCATGGTGAATTTTGCTCGCGAGGGCTTCCTGGGCAGCTATGAGCAGTTCCGCGCCAAGTACGAGCGCCCCATCCTGGAAGGCAACTCGACTCGCTCACAGGAGCTTATCTCGCGCCTGCAGAGTGTGGTGCTTCGACGAGGCAAGGCGCTCCTGCGCTCGCAACTGCCGCCCAAGACAGAATGGATCCTCTACTGCAAACTCTCACCGGTCCAGCACCGTCTTTACTGCGACTTCCTGGACTCATATGGCGACGCGGGAGGCGTCAACGCTGATCTACTCACGGCCTACGCAGCGCTGCTGCAGGTGATGAACCACCCGGACATTATTTATTCCAAGCTCTGTCCGTCACAGGACGAGGGCTCGGCGCTGTTGCTGCAGGAGGACGAAGGCGAGGCAAGTGACGCACAGTGCGCGCAAGATGAGGAGAGCGGCTGGGTGTGGGAGAGCGAAGAGCGACTGCAGGAGAAGCGCCAGATCGCAGCGGCACAGCGGCGCAAGAAGCGTCAGAAGCTCTCGGACCGCCAAAAGTCCTACGAGTGGGCTCGTTCCGCCATCCTGGGCTGCAAGACCAGCGTCGTGCGTCCTTCAACATCTCCCGCACACACAGTGACAGATTCATATCACACTGAAGTGGTGGAGAATAGCGGCAAGATGGCAGTGCTGCTGAGCATCGTGGAGGAGAGCTTCCGCTGTGGTGACAAGGTGGTGGTCTTCTCACAGAGTGTCCCCACACTCAAGGTTATTGGTGACTTCCTGCGAGCCAGTGCCTTCAGTCCGTCGCGTGCGGCAGACGACGCAGCGAGGGATAAAGTAAGGAAGCGTCCGAGCGATGTGCGTGCAGCCAGCAAACTCAAGCGCCGTCGGATCGCTGCACGTCCGAATCGCGACCCCGCCGGCATCTTACGAAAGCGCCGCAGTAAAACCCCGACAGTCGGAGTAAAAGAGCGCAAGAGCAGTGAAAGGAAGGCTGCAGCTGCAGCTGCGAGCGTGGGCTCAAGCGAGTGGTTCCTGCAGATTGACGGCAGCACCAACGGCCCAAAGCGCATGGAGTACATCAAGGTATTGGGTTTCTGACTACGACGGAGGTAGAACGAATCGTGGGGTCTCACTTTTGTGTGCTCTTTGTTTTGTCTTTATTGTGTAGCGTTTTAGCGCGGCTGACTCGGGTGTGAAACTGCTGCTGGTGTCAACACGTGCGGGTGCAGAAGGAATTAATCTGCACGCTGCCAACCGCCTCGTGCTCTTCGACGTGAGCTGGAATCCCTCGAACGACCACCAGGTACGACTTCAATTGGCCTCAGGCTGTTGTCAATGAGGACGAACGCTTGGATTTTGCCCGCGTTTTCCTACGATGAGTTGCTGATGTTGCTGCTACGAACCTGTTGCTTCCATCAGTCTATGTGTCGCTCGCACCGCATCGGCCAGGCCAAGACTGTGCATGTGTACAGACTGGTGAGTACGGGCACGATGGAGCGCATGATCTACGAGCAGCAGATGAAGAAGGTGGATCTCTCTACCTCCGTGGTCGACAACTACGAGACTGCGCTGCTTGCTGCGAATGAGACTTGCGTGGCGGATGGTGCGGCGGGAAACGATGCGGCGCTAGCGCCCTACAGCGGCTTCCTGCAAGCGCCTGCCAAGCCAGACTACGCCAAGAAACTCAAGATGGACACATCGACCATCGAAGACGATGACGTGCTTGTCTCGTGCGTGGAGAAGCTCAGCAACTGGCTGGTACGTGTATCACTGTTGCCATCTGGCGCAAACTATCCCTTCCGGGCAAAACCTGTGCGGTGAGCACCTTGAATAATCCTGCATGCTCGTTGTGCTGCTGCTTGACAGGTGGACGTCCACCCGGTGCACGAACTGCTGGACGAAGCGAAGCCGCGTGCGTAGTGAGTGAACTTCGGCGTTCCACAGCCGTCACTAACTGCGGGTGGAGAAGACCCAGAAACCGTCAACGTGTGGCCATTTGACGTAGGTTCTGTCTGGATTTGGACTGTATCCATCACGAACTGGAATGGCTACACAACCGGTAATAACCCGGCGGTTTGTCTCGCATATGTCGCAGATACTGGTCTTTGGCCAACTGAGAAAACATGTGACGTATTTTCACCCTGTCAGATGGTAGAATTATGGATATGTGGGATGCAATTGGTGGAAAAGGAGCACTGACGTTCTGCGGTGCTGGCTTTTACTCGAATCAGCGGGCTGACCCCCTTCTGGTTCCTCGAAAGCGCCAGCAGCTCATTAGGCAATCCAGGAAGCGGAGGCGAGAAGGAGGGAGAAGCGAGCGCTCTGACGGACGTCTGCGTCCAGGCGACAAGAGAACGAGAGCGACCGACGACAAGAGACCGCAGCAGACATGGCACGACGGACAGTGGGTGTGGACGTGACGGCACACAAGGAGGAGCGCAACGTGACGGACACACGCAAGAAAACCAAGCTGCGCGTGCGCTACTACGTGGAGCTGGTGGTGGGCTCCCCGCGCGCGAGCCACACGCGTCTAGGCTTCTCCGGCAGTTTTCAGGCGCTCCTGCGACTGCATCGTGCCTTTGAGCGGCTCTACGCGGACAAGTACGGCGACCCACACGGTGGACTGCTAACGGGACGAGAGAGCTTCCTGTCTAGTTCCTCATCCACGTCACACTCGTCCGTGTCCTCCACGACCAAGACGTCACCCACATCCCTCTCCAAGTTCATGCGTCACGCGCTTGGACTGAAGAAGAAAGCGAAGGGTGAACAAGTGGTTCACACCCACGCTAGCGAGACCAACCAGGTCACGCAGCAGCCCACGCAGCAGCAGCAGCAACAGCAACAGCAACAGCAGCAGACACAGACGCTGGAAGGTCCCGGCATCGTGCCATTCCCTGCGGAGAACAAACTATTGGTGCATCTAGAGAGCGGTGAAGCCAAGGACGACGCCAAGATCGAGGCACGCAATACTGCGCTGTTCGAGTACTACTCACGCCTTTTCAATTCGGACGACGGCGAAATGTACTTGGAGTTAGTGCACCACCGCTCGCTAGAAGCTGCCGACAAGAAGAAAAGTGAACTGTCGGACAACCAGTCGGAGAATGGAGGTGAACACCCTGCCTCCTTTAGCAGCAGCAGTAGCAGCGAGAGCGGTGGGATCTTCAAGCTCCTGCGTCACCGTGGTCAACCAGAAGACATCTCCAGCAAGAAGTACGTGGAGTTCCTGGAGCCAGTGCACGTGCGCGGGCCCAGCAAGTCGCGTGGCCATCGATCATCCCACCGTCGCTCCAGCCAGCGCGTGCCATAGTGACAGAGCTGGAGTAGCAGATCCACGAGTGCCTTCGATAGAAGAAGGTCTCAGCAAGACAAAGTGCTTTTTGAGTTTTTGACGAGATACGCAGGTCACCGGCAGTCCCCGAAGAAGGAAGTCGAGGACAGTGAGCGAGTCTAAGAAAGTGTAACTATTAGGAATGTAGGTGTGATTACGAAGAATCCGTCTGCGTGGTGTCCTCCTCGCCTGCTCCGCTCTCTTGAGGCGACGGGACATCTCCATCCAGAAAGTCCGACGGGTACATGTCTTCGTAGCTTGATTGAGGAGGGGGGACCACTAGTGCTACATCTTCATCAGCTAGCATCCTGTCCGTTTCACCGTTCACTTGGCCAGAACTTGTATCCGTGGCATTCAATTGTAAGCCAGGGTCCAGACCTTCCAGTGATGGGTTGGAAGACACAACTGTCGTCATGAACTGGTCCAGATCGTCCTCGCCGGTATTGCTCAGTTGGAGACTCACAGCAGAGTCTTCATGTGTAGTATCCCCCAATTGCTGTTGCGCGACATCCATAAAGTCGGCGGACAAATCGCTCTCTCCCATGTCGTGGCCAATATCGTCGTCAACTTCCCTCAACATGCGCTCGACGTCCGCGATCTTTTGTCTGTGGAGCTCTCCCATCTCGTCTTCCGTTAAACCAGCACCCTCAGCTGTAGGTGGCTTCTGCTCCGCTTCCTCCACGGGGACGGCCTCTCCATCGCTTTCTGAAGCACTACTAAGACCTGCACCACCTGGATGTATCTCCGTGTCTTTTACGACGGATTTCATCTCGCTTTGGTCGTGCTTTGGGTCCTCTCGACCGAGAACCATTCCACAAGACGCGTCGATGACAGATTCAGCTGCAAGGTTCACTCCCACCTCTTGTGTTTCCGGTTGGAGTGACTCAGGGGGGATTCCACCAGTGACCGAGTCTTTGGATGGGGCCATGTGCACCGCCTTTGGTGTTGTGGACTCTGTTCCAGAAACTGCCAGTTCTTGAACTACTACGGAGGTCGTTTCATCTGGTGGAGTGTCAAGTTCGGGATCTGCCTTGATGTTAAGGGCATCGTTTATGTCAGTGACAGTCGAGGGTAACTCGGTTGTTGACTTTGTTGCTGCCGTGGGAATCGCTGCAGTTCGATGGGGACGTGTTGGACCAGCACTGAGAGGGCGAGGACGTCTCTGGGGAACTTGGGTCGCTCTACTTGGAGTCTTTGGCACTGGCAGATTTGCCAGCACCGCGGAGGCAGCTGAAGGTGTGGCAGAAATGGAAACTCTCGCTGATTTTGGCGTGGGTGCAGTGCTTTTGGGGCATTTGAGCTTCTCTCGCTGTACAGATGCGGCCGATTCCCTTCTCATCAGCTGCTTAATCTCGTCCAAAGCTTGAGAGAGTTTTACACTGCGGGACGGCGACGCAGAAGTATGTTTGTTGACGTTCTCGCCAAACTCTCGGTCGTAAGTTCGCTTGCGCTGCTCCAGAGCGAGGTTTCCCTGGAGTTGCTCCACCTGTGACTTGAGAAAGCTGATCTCTTGCTCCAGCCTGTGCTTCTCGTGCACTACCGCTTTATTGTCTTGCTGCAGCCTGGCTATTTGGAGCTTGTTGGCCGCGTCCAGCTCCACAAATTCCACCAATTTCCGCTCCTGCATCTCCCACTCCAGCCGTTCCCGCGCCAGGAGCTCCTGCAGATGACGTAGCTCCAGATACAACTGGTTACGCTCTTCCTCCAACTCCATGAGATTCGTACTCTTGACGCCGCTCCGAAGAGACTGCATTGCCTCCTCGTACGAACCCAATAGCTGAGATTGCTGAGCGATCTTCTGCCGCAACTTCTGCGCCAGAGCATGGAGCTGGCGGTCACGCTGCGCCATCTCTCGCTGGGCGACTGAGCCACCACCACCCATACTGCGGTCAGAACCGAGTGACTTGGCGTGCAGTAAGGCCTCGATTTTCTTGTCCTTCATGGCCACAATCTCCTCCAGTCGACGGACGCGCGCGACTGCTTTGACGCGCTTCTGCTGCTCCTGCTGCCAGTTCGACTTGAGCTCCGTTACAGCGTCCACTAGCCGGTAGTATTCGTCGTGGAGTTCCGCTTCCTGGAATACCTTCCCTTTGCTACTGGCTGAGGCTGCAGGTGGAAGGGAGGTTTGCATCCGTCGCGTTGCGGCGGGGACAGATCTACCGACGTCTCCGTAGACAGCGCGTATGCGAGCGTGGACCAATGCTTCGCCCTGTCGCTTCCGTCGCACGCCTCCACCACTCGAACAAGCCTTCGTCGTGCTTGCCGCTCTACCACCAGACAAGCTGCGCGCCGAATTGTTGAGCCGTGGACGCGCACTTACTGGTCGCACGGGTTTAGCAGACGTTGGGTTGCTTGTATTCACCATGTAGAACTGCGGGGACTCGCTGGGCATGGGGCGCACTAGACGTGCACTACAAGGCCGAACTGCAGCTTTACTGAGCTCGACCAGACAGCAGACAAACGCAACTCACATTTTGTGAAACCAAGTATCTGCGAAAGCTCTCGGAGAATGCCCTGGCCTACCTTTTCAGCTGCTCGAGATATTCCTCATAGCCCTCCAAATCAATCTGAATCGATATAGAGTAGGCTAGAAGTTAGTCGTCTTGTCCTTCCACCACACTCCGCTCATATGACCTCATACCTCTTCTTCACCGCCGTCGCACTCTACTGCATAACAGCTCTCGTTCCCAACTTGTTCTCGTTCACCGTCTTCCTCAATCTCAGCTCCATCGACCTCCATTGAGTACGACGGCTGCCATGCATCGAGACGTGCTTGTAACTTGCTCATCCTGTCACTCCCAGTCTAGCACACAGACCCAGTGCCACGCAACGGAGTTCTGCTCCACACAGGCTGGATTCCCAGTAGCGACAACAAAGTCTGCACTCCAGCCAGCGACAACAGCGCAGAACTGCGGAGCAGGACAGCAGGCGCTTGAAACACGGTCCATTTTTGGAAGCGAAGCCACACTGGGCAGCTCTTTCAAGCTTGAGTCCTATTTAGGGTGCAGGCAGGAGTTGTATTAGCCACGATGAGAAGGATCAAGCGCTCCTTCTTGTATCGACAACGCTGAACATGTGCATTCAGCAAGCGAGGGTGGATACACACATCAACCTATTCCACGCTGAAATCGCAATCTGCTGGCTACAGCGATAGCGTCGTGTTGCAGTAGTCACTGGCATATCCAAGCAATTCAAAGCCACGCATCTCCACTTGTTCGTGACACGATGGCTACAATCGTCCCTATCTATCTCGAGCTACGTTCTGCGGCGACTAGCGTGTGACACTGGGGAGCGCGTCGTCGACGGTGTCTGCGTCCGAGAGCCTGCACTGAATCGCACCGCAGCAGCAGCAGCCACCGTGCTACGCATGTACTCCATCTCTACTTGCAGCTTGACACCTGGTCTAGAACTCGAGCGTTTCCTGTCTGTCGACGGAGCGGAGGAAGGGCGATAGGACGAAGATGATGACGGTTTTGAAGCAGCTTTCCGCCCCACAGGTGGTGACAACTCATGCTTGCGCACCATCTCAGCGCTGCGTAGTCCGTTCACGATCGAAATGCTGTTAGGTCGCGCCCACCCATGGGCACCTTGATCAAGATATGACGGTGCCTGCGACCTGCTGGACCGCAACATTGGCACAGCAGCGCGCGAGACGTTCGAAAGCCCTTCTGTCGACGCTGCATGGACTTCTAGGAGGGCCTGGAGGTTGACATCTAGTCCGCGACGAGGCGTTGGCTCTTTCACGGGTGGGTTCGTGCTGGGAGCTCTCAGATCGTCTTCAGCTTCAAAGCGTGCATAACTCTTCTCCCTCGCACGTATCGCCGCTAGATCTGCTTGAGTGGAGCATTGTGGGTCTGACTCAATCTCACTGGGATTGTGATTCGGCTGGTGATTCGAACCAAACACGCCTAGTGCTTCGATGTTCATCGTGGAGACACCGCGTAAGAACACTTGCCGGAGATCGTCTTCCAGCTGCTGCCGGTACTTATGCGAGGAGGCCACCTTGAGCTGCGTCTCCTCCAGCTTTTGTTCCAGCTTCAAGAGTTGAGTTGCACATAACACAACAGCTCTACGTCAGAACAAATAAGCGGCAATACTTATAACAGTATACAGCCACGCCCAGGGCAACGATGACTGCACCTGCTGGATCTTTAGCTGATATTCCGTGGCCGCCTGGACGATGCGATGTTCGTAGTGATCTTGTTGGGCCTTCAGCCTGTTCTCAAAGTGCACCTTCCACACGTTTTCCTTCCACGTACGGAAGCACTGCAGTCGCTGTTGCTTGTGGGAATGGCGTTCTGCACGCCGAACGGCACACAGAGTCTCCCTCTTGGCTCGCACTTTTCCTCTCCACTCACGCAGACACGACAATAGCAACGATTTACGTTCCCAGAGTGCTTGCTGCAGCGCCACCAGCACAAATTAGCCCAGAACATCCCACGGACGAAGAAAATCGGGACGAATGATGAAATGCACTCACGCTGCGTTGGGCTCGCTTGACTGTGAAGGCAGAAAAGCGGTCTAGGAGCGAGAGGCGCCAGTCCTGCTGGGCATCCAAGTGGACGATGCACTCCTTGAGTTCCTCGATCTTGTGCTGTAGTCGAGCAAGCAACACGTACAAAGTTTTCAGTGCTATGACTTCTCATCGTGCCATAGTCCCAGTGTCAACGCATTCGTGGGTCAGAAAGGCACCTGAAGGATGGCCATGTCGTTTGTATGGGCCGCTGCCAGCTTCATGCGCTCCAGTGTCTCCGTCTTGGCCCTTCGAGCTTGCAGCTGCACAAAGGCGCTCTTCAATCCAGATCGGGTCACCACACCACATTTCGAAGTGTCAGTCTGGAGTGAGTTCTACAACAGGCCACGATATGTAGCATACGCACCACGACAGAGCGGCGAATGACATCCTGAGCTTCCGCTATCTGAGCGTCAATAGTGGCGATTTCACCATCACTAACGCTCTGCTGCGTTTCCGGGAAGACGAATTGCTCTGGGATGGCGAATCGCTCTGGAGCTGGGCCCACGAACGGCCCAAAGCTCGTTTCTTGGTGGTTCGAGGCTGGAAGGGGTTCGTGGGTTCGACCAGGACTGACGGGCGCAACGAAGGCTGGCTCTGTTGCCACTTGCGACGTGGCCTCCTCCTGGCTGCTAGGGTCTTCCTGAGTGTAGCAGTTAGTGGCTGGTGGGGGTGGAGGCTGAGGACAGACTGCCGTGGATGTGGATGGCAGCTCACTGTCGGCTTTGTCGAGCTCTGGTGCTGCTACATAGGGGGACTTGTCGAAGATATCGCTCGGGTTGGCGTCTGTTGAAGACCTGCAGAAGCAGACACAAAGGAGGATGAGGTTGAGCAGAGTCAAGTGCCAAGGCTACATAACGGACGTTTACCTGTCGTGGATGGGAGACTCGCAGTGACTTGAGGACTCCTGCAGTGCGCACCCGCCACGTTCACTCTGCTCGCTCTTGGAGTCGTCTTCCATCTCGTCACGCAGCGGACTCCAGCACGCGTCTTTCTCACTAACGCCGTAGAGCGATCGTGGCAGCAAGGCAGGCGTCTCCGGCACCGGCTCGAATGCAAGTCTCGAGAGCTGGCGGCGCATTTGTCGCCACTCTTGGTCGCTCAGTTCCGTGCCCGCCTTCATCGTTGCAGCAAGAACGACAAGCTGCGGCGCTTGCCAAGGGACGCTCTTGCCTCCTCAGCCTCACGCAGAAACGGCCACACAGCACCTGCTTCAGCCTCCAAGTTGCTTCTAACGGACGGATGAACACCCACGAATACCACCACAAGCACGGGAAAGACGCACTCCTTCGCGATACAGACATGCCACTAAAAACACTGCTTGAAACCATGCAACTTCTCACTACTCACAAGCAAGTGGCAAACTGAGGCTAGCACAAACACGACAGACGAACCGACCAACAATAATAGACCAACAGCACAGGATATTCATTCATATTCCTCTTCGGGCTACCCGTGGCACAAAAGGGGCTCATGACTTCAAGCCACCGTCATCGCTGGCTCGGCTCCAATCGCGCCTACATGCCGCCACGCAGACGCAGCACCAGGTGAAGAGTAGACTCCTTCTGGATGTTGTAGTCGCTCAGCGTACGACCGTCCTCCAGCTGCTTGCCGGCGAAGATCAGACGCTGCTGGTCGGGAGGAATGCCTTCCTTGTCCTGGATCTTCTGCTTCACGTTATCGATCGAGTCCGACGGCTCCACGTCCAGCGTGATCGTCTTGCCCGTCAGCGTCTTCACGAAGATCTGCATGCC